>JAAAWM010008124.1:0-5000 GCA_036873465.1 Thinopyrum obtusiflorum
AGAAGATGGCAAAGACCTTCTTTGCCGTCAGCTAGCGGATAGCAAAGAACTCGCTGATTGCAAATTCCCTGATTCCAGTAGTGCGTGTGCACATTGATCCAAATGATGCCAAATTACAAAGATCTCAAGCCCACGAAAGTAATTGGTAGAATTGTTGCTCATGAGATGTCACTCAAGGATAAGGAAGAGCTCCACAACAAGTCAAGTGGTGCTTACAGAGCTTCAAGTGATACTCCTACAACATCAAGTGACAAGCTAGTCTCCAATGAAGAGTTGAGCTTAATGGTGAAAACATCAACAAATTCTACAAGAGTAGAAGCAAAGAGAGAAGCTCCAAGTCAAGGTCCTACAATGACAAAAGATCTTCTAGTCATGATCGTAATTGCTACAATTGTGGAAGACCCGGACACTATGCCGATGAGTGTACGACTCCCTACAAGAAAAGAGAAGACTCGCCAAAAAGGAGGAGTAGAAGAGATGAATCACCCCTGAGAGAGAGGGAAGGAGTAGAGATGATCGTTATGAATGAAGACCCTCTCGAAGAAGCAAGTATTCAGAAAGGAAGGACAAGTCATCAAAGAGCTACACAAGACGAAGACATCAAGCTTACATTGGTCATTGGGTTTATGGTTCCGACTCCGACAACTACTCCGAGAGAAGCTATCGCTCTGACTCCGAATATACTCAAGATGAAGGTGTTGCTGGTCTTGCAGTAGTATCATCCAAGTCCCATGACATATTTGACTCACAAAATGAAGGAATTGGAAGATGCTTGGTCATGGGAAACCACAGCCACCTATGGGGCCAAAGAGCCCCTTTTGGTTCGACGGGGGGATGGGCATGTTGCACAAAGAGCGGAGAAGCGTAACACGGCATGACAGAGATCACACGGGCAGTTTTACCCAGGTTCGGGCTGCCGCGAGGCATAAAACCCTACTCCTACTTTGGTGGATTGATGGTGGAAAATCGCAGCGCTCTTGCCCGGCCAGGTTTCCTTGAGGCGAGAGTGTCTACGCGCGTATGAGTGTGAGGGGGTCCGAATCCTTTCTACGGTTGCCATGGGCCTCCTTTTATAGATCAAGGGGTCACCACAATGGCAAATTGGTCTTTACGTACTAATTAGATAGCAAACAGTGCTATCATACCTAACTCTGCAGGCTGACAGAGCGCATTAAATGGGCCGCTCAGTGTCACATCACAGCTCGCTCGGCAGGCCCTGCCGGGCTGTTTTGACAGCATCGCGCCTGCTTGCTTGACACGTCTCAGGACGGGTGTCGCTTGGACGTATTTTCTGCAGGAAGTGGATGCCATGTGACAGAGAGCAGCCACTTAGTCACTTAGGAGCTTGACACCACAATGATTGACGATGTGCGTCGCTGCGGGGTGGTGTGGTGGATAGTTAGCCTACGTGAGCCCCGGCAGGCCTGCCGGGGCGATCTTTGGCGGCTCGCTTCCGGGGCAACCCCAACCTCGCCAGGCTCACCTGCCCGACAAGGGAGGTCCTTCTCGTAGTGGAACGTTGTCTCTCTAGCTAGTCTTGCTCTTCTTGATCTGCATGTTGGACCTTCAGAGAACTGATCCTTCGTGTCTTGGTCTGACCTTGGTGTTGTAATCTTGCTCTTCGGCTTGTGCACAGTCTGGGCAACTGACCCAAGGTTTGTTGCACCGACAGGAGCCCCCGGGCCTGGCCCGAACGCGCTGTCGGGCGTCGTCGGGGTAGGCCCTAACCAATGCACAGGCAGGGGCGTAGAAGTGGCTGGCCCCTTGAGATCATCTTTGCTTCCTCATTAACTTGAGCACGGGCCTATTTTCTGTTTTCCCGTGCGTCGTGTAATGCCAATCATGGTTGGGCCACTTTTGTAATGGCCCGTGAATGACTTTAACACACAGGTGAGTAATTACCAATTCACTCTTCCCACCACGCCCCTATCCTTAGCCACGTATGCTGCATGCATCAAGTGGGGTAGGTAACGGAGGCGCATGGTACGGGAGAGTATCAAGGCAGGGGCCCGGTCTTCTCGGATTGGCAGAGGAGGGCGGCGGATACTCGTCGCGGGATCGGCTCCCTTCCTCGGCCCTCCTATAAAAGGAGGGGCAGGGGAGGAGCGGAGGCATTCATCCTCACATCCCTTCTCCTCCATCCTCTGCTTTCTGCTGGCCATGCCAAAGGGGAGAGCCTGGGGCCAGGCCCTGGGCCATAGCTTGGATTTGGCAATGTCGAAAGCTCGAGCTGATGCTCGGGGAGTGAGTCTGGTCCAGGCCCGGAGGGTACGCGAGCGGCGGGCGGTAGCACCGGAGGTGGTGACTTCAGTTCCCTTGCCGCGGAGCCGTCCGTTGCTTCAATTTTAGTGAAGGGTGACGCAAGCGACACCACACCGAAGCTCACAATGGGCGCAAGGCACGGTAGTCGACCATGGCCTATTCCCCCTCCTATCGTGGCATCGGAGGGGGGTCGCAGAACGGACTCACCATTGGTAAAGGCGGACCTGATCTCCCCGGGCACCGTCTGCTTGGCGTGTGGGAGAGATCCTCGCTCCTATATACGCTTCCTTAACGTGCGGTGGTTCCTGATCTTCGGGCCGTCAGGGACGACCATGCTCTTTTGGTTATTACCCGGAAAGCATGGCGCCCGATTCAGCTATATTGTGGCGGAGGCTTCAGGTGGCAGTGGTGCGGAAGGTGGCGGCAACCCATGACGCGTCAAGAACGGGGAAGACCGTTCCGATGAGTCATGTTGCCGGTGACTCCGCTGCCCCCGTCTGAGCTTTCAGCAGTGCCACCATCCGCTCCTACCCTCCGGTTTCTTCCTCCTAGCCAGGAAACGGCACTGCCCTGATCCTAGGAGGCACCGAATCCCAGCCGAGCCTTCCCTCCACCTTCTTCGTCTGTTCCTATAGTTTCGAAGAAGGAGAGGAAAAAGTGAAGGCATCACTTGCATTTTATCTATTTTTATCAATCTTAAATCTTTAGGCACTAGCCAAGTTTTAGTTCAAATAATGTAATCTCTTGAATCCATGTTTGTGTTCTATAAGGTCTGTACTTGTTTAATCAGCATAAAAAAAGATAAACCTTGCCGGGGACTCATGCCTGTATATGTCCATGCAGAGGTGGGATGCCTCTATATTTTTAAATAAATGAGTTTCCCCCGGTTGGCTATCCTGTCGGTACCCTCTGTTTGCTGCTGGGGAGTTAAGCCTACTGGGCTCAAATCGTGAAGAGAGACCAGTCCCCCGCCAATCTTTTTTCATCAAAGGCCACTTCAACCATCCAGACAGAAGAAACGTTCAAGTCAAGGGATGGGAGCACCTAAGTTTCAAAAAGCGGCGAGATTTTCTTATGCACAGGTCTTCACTTATAGAACACATATGGATAAGAGAAAGAACTTATCTATTTTGCATGCCGGAGATTGCAGTGTAGGCTTCATCTTTCCATCTCCCCTTGGAGGCCAAGTCCGCAGCAGGAGCCTGCAGTTTTGTGTAGATGAAATGATGCCAGATGCGATCTTATCTATATGAACATGCGATGCTCATGAAATGCTTATGCATGGATGCAATTTGTCGGGGGCCCCCAGCGCTTCATTTATTTCTCTGTTGCTCAGGGTCTGCGCCTGGCTTTGTACAAGGCATTACATCCAACTGAGGCAAGGCCTGTACAAAAGGGTGGCTGCCGGGTAGGGCCCGACAGCTGCACCTTACAGGTAGAACTTGCGGAGATGCTCAATATTCCATGAGTTTTGCAATTGAATGCAATCTCCGGTCTCCAGACGGACTGCGCCAGGTCTGGTGACTCGTACTACCCGGTAAGGGCCTTCCCACTTCGGCATCAACTTGTTTGCACCCTTGGCGGACTGAATGCGCCTAATGACAAGGTCGCCTTCCTCAAAACACCGGGCATGAACCCTTCGGCTGTGATAGTGACGTGGGGCTTGCTGGTAGCATGCAACACGCGTAGCAGCCCGGAGATGGTTCTCCTTGAGAAGCACAACGTTGTCACGCCAGTGCTGAACTTGCGCTACTTCATCGTAGGCAAGCACTCAAGGTGACCCATAAAAGAGTTCGGTGGGGATAACTGCTTCTGCCCCATAGACTAGGGAGAAGGGAGTCTTCCCGATAGCTCGATTTGGTGTCGTTCTGAGGGACCAAAGAACCACTGGCAGCTCGTCGATCCATTGCCTGACGTGCTTCTGCAGCTTATCAAATGTTCTTGTCTTGAGACCTCGCAACACTTCAGCATTCTCCCTCTTAGCTTGTCCATTGCTTCTGGGATGTGCAACAGAGGCAAATGAGACCTTGCTTCCGAGGGCATGAACATATTGCATGAAGGTGCGCCTCGTGCACTAGGTGCCGTTGTCGGTGATGATCCGGGCAGGGACCCCGAAGCGGCACACCAATCCTTTCAAGAACTTGATAGCTGACAGAGCAGTCACCTTTCTCATGGCTTCTACTTCCTGCCACTTTGTAAACTTCTCGATGGCAACGAACAAGAATTCAAAGCCCCCGGCAGCTCGGGGGAAACGGCCGAGGATATCGAGCCCCCAGACCAAAAATGGCCATGGGGAAGGGATTGTCTGAAGAGCTTGGGCAGGCAGATGGATGTTCTTGGAATGGAACTGGCAGGCTTCACATTTGGTGACTAGCTCGACTGCATCTTCGAGGGCCAATAGAATCCTTGCCGGAATGCTTTCCCAACTAATGCCCTTGATCCAATGTGGGAGCCGCACATGCCTTTGTGTATTTCTACCAGCAGTTCCTTTCCTTCTTTCCGGCAAATGCACTTCAATTTCACACCATTGGGCCTCGTTCTGTATAGTGTGTCATCGACAAAATGATACATACTGGCCCTCCGGGCTACTCTTTCAGCTTCTTCTTGCTCTTCGGGAAGTTCTCCGGTTTGGAGGAAGTGGACAATGTGCCTTGCCGAAGTTGGAGCTTGGGGCTCGACAACAAGGACTAGCGGCACCTCCTCATCTGCAGGAGCGTGTTCCTCGACCGCGGGGACCA
>JAAAWM010008124.1:7500-12053 GCA_036873465.1 Thinopyrum obtusiflorum
GGGGGGGGGGGGGGGGGGGGGGGGGGGGGGGGGGGGGGGGGGGGGGGGGGGGGGGGGGGGGGGGGGGGGGGGGGGGGGGGGGGGGGGGGGGGGGGGGGGGGGGGGGGGGGGGGGGGGGGGGGGGGGGGGGGGGGGGGGGGGGGGGGGGGGGGGGGGGGGGGGGGGGGGGGGGGGGGGGGGGGGGGGGGGGGGGGGGGGGGGGGGGGGGGGGGGGGGGGGGGGGGGGGGGGGGGGGGGGGGGGGGGGGGGGGGGGGGGGGGGGGGGGGGGGGGGGGGGGGGGGGGGGGGGGGGGGGGGGGGGGGGGGGGGGGGGGGGGGGGGGGGGGGGGGGGGGGGGGGGGGGGGGGGGGGGGGGGGGGGGGGGGGGGGGGGGGGGGGGGGGGGGGGGGGGGGGGGGGGGGGGGGGGGGGGGGGGGGGGGGGGGGGGGGGGGGGGGGGGGGGGGGGGGGGGGGGGGGGGGGGGGGGGGGGGGGGGGGGGGGGGGGGGGGGGGGGGGGGGGGGGGGGGGGGGGGGGGGGGGGGGGGGGGGGGGGGGGGGGGGGGGGGGGGGGGGGGGGGGGGGGGGGGGGGGGGGGGGGGGGGGGGGGGGGGGGGGGGGGGGGGGGGGGGGGGGGGGGGGGGGGGGGGGGGGGGGGGGGGGGGGGGGGGGGGGGGGGGGGGGGGGGGGGGGGGGGGGGGGGGGGGGGGGGGGGGGGGGGGGGGGGGGGGGGGGGGGGGGGGGGGGGGGGGGGGGGGGGGGGGGGGGGGGGGGGGGGGGGGGGGGGGGGGGGGGGGGGGGGGGGGGGGGGGGGGGGGGGGGGGGGGGGGGGGGGGGGGGGGGGGGGGGGGGGGGGGGGGGGGGGGGGGGGGGGGGGGGGGGGGGGGGGGGGGGGGGGGGGGGGGGGGGGGGGGGGGGGGGGGGGGGGGGGGGGGGGGGGGGGGGGGGGGGGGGGGGGGGGGGGGGGGGGGGGGGGGGGGGGGGGGGGGGGGGGGGGGGGGGGGGGGGGGGGGGGGGGGGGGGGGGGGGGGGGGGGGGGGGGGGGGGGGGGGGGGGGGGGGGGGGGGGGGGGGGGGGGGGGGGGGGGGGGGGGGGGGGGGGGGGGGGGGGGGGGGGGGGGGGGGGGGGGGGGGGGGGGGGGGGGGGGGGGGGGGGGGGGGGGGGGGGGGGGGGGGGGGGGGGGGGGGGGGGGGGGGGGGGGGGGGGGGGGGGGGGGGGGGGGGGGGGGGGGGGGGGGGGGGGGGGGGGGGGGGGGGGGGGGGGGGGGGGGGGGGGGGGGGGGGGGGGGGGGGGGGGGGGGGGGGGGGGGGGGGGGGGGGGGGGGGGGGGGGGGGGGGGGGGGGGGGGGGGGGGGGGGGGGGGGGGGGGGGGGGGGGGGGGGGGGGGGGGGGGGGGGGGGGGGGGGGGGGGGGGGGGGGGGGGGGGGGGGGGGGGGGGGGGGGGGGGGGGGGGGGGGGGGGGGGGGGGGGGGGGGGGGGGGGGGGGGGGGGGGGGGGGGGGGGGGGGGGGGGGGGGGGGGGGGGGGGGGGGGGGGGGGGGGGGGGGGGGGGGGGGGGGGGGGGGGGGGGGGGGGGGGGGGGGGGGGGGGGGGGGGGGGGGGGGGGGGGGGGGGGGGGGGGGGGGGGGGGGGGGGGGGGGGGGGGGGGGGGGGGGGGGGGGGGGGGGGGGGGGGGGGGGGGGGGGGGGGGGGGGGGGGGGGGGGGGGGGGGGGGGGGGGGGGGGGGGGGGGGGGGGGGGGGGGGGGGGGGGGGGGGGGGGGGGGGGGGGGGGGGGGGGGGGGGGGGGGGGGGGGGGGGGGGGGGGGGGGGGGGGGGGGGGGGGGGGGGGGGGGGGGGGGGGGGGGGGGGGGGGGGGGGGGGGGGGGGGGGGGGGGGGGGGGGGGGGGGGGGGGGGGGGGGGGGGGGGGGGGGGGGGGGGGGGGGGGGGGGGGGGGGGGGGGGGGGGGGGGGGGGGGGGGGGGGGGGGGGGGGGGGGGGGGGGGGGGGGGGGGGGGGGGGGGGGGGGGGGGGGGGGGGGGGGGGGGGGGGGGGGGGGGGGGGGGGGGGGGGGGGGGGGGGGGGGGGGGGGGGGGGGGGGGGGGGGGGGGGGGGGGGGGGGGGGGGGGGGGGGGGGGGGGGGGGGGGGGGGGGGGGGGGGGGGGGGGGGGGGGGGGGGGGGGGGGGGGGGGGGGGGGGGGGGGGGGGGGGGGGGGGGGGGGGGGGGGGGGGGGGGGGGGGGGGGGGGGGGGGGGGGGGGGGGGGGGGGGGGGGGGGGGGGGGGGGGGGGGGGGGGGGGGGGGGGGGGGGGGGGGGGGGGGGGGGGGGGGGGGGGGGGGGGGGGGGGGGGGGGGGGGGGGGGGGGGGGGGGGGGGGGGGGGGGGGGGGGGGGGGGGGGGGGGGGGGGGGGGGGGGGGGGGGGGGGGGGGGGGGGGGGGGGGGGGGGGGGGGGGGGGGGGGGGGGGGGGGGGGGGGGGGGGGGGGGGGGGGGGGGGGGGGGGGGGGGGGGGGGGGGGGGGGGGGGGGGGGGGGGGGGGGGGGGGGGGGGGGGGGGGGGGGGGGGGGGGGGGGGGGGGGGGGGGGGGGGGGGGGGGGGGGGGGGGGGGGGGGGGGGGGGGGGGGGGGGGGGGGGGGGGGGGGGGGGGGGGGGGGGGGGGGGGGGGGGGGGGGGGGGGGGGGGGGGGGGGGGGGGGGGGGGGGGGGGGGGGGGGGGGGGGGGGGGGGGGGGGGGGGGGGGGGGGGGGGGGGGGGGGGGGGGGGGGGGGGGGGGGGGGGGGGGGGGGGGGGGGGGGGGGGGGGGGGGGGGGGGGGGGGGGGGGGGGGGGGGGGGGGGGGGGGGGGGGGGGGGGGGGGGGGGGGGGGGGGGGGGGGGGGGGGGGGGGGGGGGGGGGGGGGGGGGGGGGGGGGGGGGGGGGGGGGGGGGGGGGGGGGGGGGGGGGGGGGGGGGGGGGGGGGGGGGGGGGGGGGGGGGGGGGGGGGGGGGGGGGGGGGGGTCGCTGGAGCTTGCACACTTTGTTAGCACCTTTGGGATTGAGAAAACCTTCTGCACCAATAGTTCACATCACCATGTGATTAACACCCATAGTTCACATCGCCATGTGACCAACACCCAATGGGTTTACTAGAGTCAATAATCTAGTTCACATCGCCATGTGATTAACACCCAAAGAGTACTAAGGTGTGATCATGTTTTACTTGTGAGAGAAGTTTAGTCAACGGGTCTGCCACATTCAGATCCGTATGTATTTTGCAAATTTCTATGTCTACAATGCTCTGCGTGGAGCTACTCTAGCTAATTGCTCCCACTTTCAATATGTATCCAGACTGAGACTCAGAGTCATCTAGATTGGTGTTAAAGCTTGCATCGACATAACTCTTTACGATGAACTCTTTATCACCTCCATAACCGAGAAATATTTCCTTAGTCCTCTAAGGATAATTTTGACCGCTGTCCAGTAATCTACTCCTAGATCACTATTGTACCCCTTTGCCAAACTCATGGCAAGGTACACAACAGGTCTGGTATACATCATGGCATACTTTATAGAACCTATGGCTGAAGCATAGGGAATGACTTTCATTCTCTCTCTATCTTCTGCCATGGTCGGGTTTTGAGTCTTACTCAACTTCATACCTTACAACTCAGGCAAGAACTCCTTCTTTGACTGATCCATTTTGAACTCCTTCAAAATCTTATCAAGGTATGTACTCATCGAAAGTCTTATCAAGCGTATTGATCTATCTTTATAGATCTTGATGCCCAATATGTAAGTAGCTTCACTGAGGTCTTTCTTTGAAAAAATCCTTTCAAACACTCCTTTATGCTTTCCAGAAAATTCTACATCATTTCCGATCAACAATATGTCATTCACATATACTTATCAGAAAGGCTGTAGTGCGCCCACTCACTTTCTTGTAAAAACAGGCTTCACCGCAAGTCTGTATAAAACTATATGCTTTGATCAACTCGTCAAAGCGTATATTCCAACTCTGAGATGCTTGCATTAGTCCATAGATGGATCGCTGGAGCTTGCACACTTTGTTAGCACCTTTGGGATTGAGAAAACCTTCTGGTTGGATCATATACAACTCTTCTTGAATGAATCCATTAAGGAATGCAGTTTTGACATCCATTTGCCAGATTTCATAAAATGCGGCAATTGCTAACATGATTCGGACAGACTTTAAGCATCGATATGAGTGAGGAAATCTCATCATAGTCAACACCTTGAACTTGTCAAAAACCTTTTGCGACAATTCGAGCTTTGTAGATAGTAACACTACTATGAGCGTCCGTCTTCCTCTTGAAGATCCATTTATTCTCAATGGCTCGCCGATCATCAGGCAAGTCACTCAAAGTCCATACTTTGTTCTCATACATGTATCCTATCTCAGATTTCATGGCCTTAAGCCATTTATCGGAATCTGGGCTCATCATCGCTTCCTCATAGCTCGTAGGTTCATCATGGTCTAGTAACATGACTTCTAGAATAGGATTACCGTACCACTCTGGTGCGGAACATGCTCTGGTTGACCTACGAGGTTCGGTAGTAACTTGATCTGAAGCTTCATGATCATTATCATTAGCTTCCTCTCTAGTT
>JAAAWM010008125.1:0-12058 GCA_036873465.1 Thinopyrum obtusiflorum
ACTGACTGGCCATACGCGTACTTGGTTTTGCACCTTCATACTACTCCTCCCTCTGTCATAGTTTACAGGGCGCGCTTCATTATGATGCATTTCTCTCAATGCATTTCCACCACCAGAGAGACTTTACACGCGTTTGGTTTAATGCTCAATTAATTAGGGCGTGGTAACCACAATTTTCTCTCGATGTAGTACTACGGAGTGGAGTAAGTGCATGCATGTGTCTACCCGGGGTGGAAGCACTGCATGCATGTGTGTACGCATTATTTCCTCCAGTAATAGACGCCGTGCTATAACTACCAATGCTATTTTTCAGGTCGATCGCTAGTCGCCTTGGTCCCAGAGATTTTCTCTTTTTCTGAAGCGCGATCTATAAACAGTGACGGATGGAGTAGTATGAGCGGATTCAAAGAAGAGCATATTGATGGTTGCTTCTTCCGAGCAACTTACAGTGGGAAAGGTGGGGCTTATGATTTGACTGCTCATTACTCACTATTAATGCGGCGCAACGACCGGTCTGAGTCTCCCACGCGGCTGTGCACTACCCCCTCGGTTCTTAAATATACTCCGGAGTATTTGTCTTTCTAGATATTTCAACGAGTGACTACTCAAATATTTGTCTTTTTAGAGATTCAAATGGACTGGGGGGGGGGGGGGGGGGGGGGGGGGGGGGGGGGGGGGGGGGGGGGGGGGGGGGGGGGGGGGGGGGGGGGGGGGGGGGGGGGGGGGGGGGGGGGGGGGGGGGGGGGGGGGGGGGGGGGGGGGGGGGGGGGGGGGGGGGGGGGGGGGGGGGGGGGGGGGGGGGGGGGGGGGGGGGGGGGGGGGGGGGGGGGGGGGGGGGGGGGGGGGGGGGGGGGGGGGGGGGGGGGGGGGGGGGGGGGGGGGGGGGGGGGGGGGGGGGGGGGGGGGGGGGGGGGGGGGGGGGGGGGGGGGGGGGGGGGGGGGGGGGGGGGGGGGGGGGGGGGGGGGGGGGGGGGGGGGGGGGGGGGGGGGGGGGGGGGGGGGGGGGGGGGGGGGGGGGGGGGGGGGGGGGGGGGGGGGGGGGGGGGGGGGGGGGGGGGGGGGGGGGGGGGGGGGGGGGGGGGGGGGGGGGGGGGGGGGGGGGGGGGGGGGGGGGGGGGGGGGGGGGGGGGGGGGGGGGGGGGGGGGGGGGGGGGGGGGGGGGGGGGGGGGGGGGGGGGGGGGGGGGGGGGGGGGGGGGGGGGGGGGGGGGGGGGGGGGGGGGGGGGGGGGGGGGGGGGGGGGGGGGGGGGGGGGGGGGGGGGGGGGGGGGGGGGGGGGGGGGGGGGGGGGGGGGGGGGGGGGGGGGGGGGGGGGGGGGGGGGGGGGGGGGGGGGGGGGGGGGGGGGGGGGGGGGGGGGGGGGGGGGGGGGGGGGGGGGGGGGGGGGGGGGGGGGGGGGGGGGGGGGGGGGGGGGGGGGGGGGGGGGGGGGGGGGGGGGGGGGGGGGGGGGGGGGGGGGGGGGGGGGGGGGGGGGGGGGGGGGGGGGGGGGGGGGGGGGGGGGGGGGGGGGGGGGGGGGGGGGGGGGGGGGGGGGGGGGGGGGGGGGGGGGGGGGGGGGGGGGGGGGGGGGGGGGGGGGGGGGGGGGGGGGGGGGGGGGGGGGGGGGGGGGGGGGGGGGGGGGGGGGGGGGGGGGGGGGGGGGGGGGGGGGGGGGGGGGGGGGGGGGGGGGGGGGGGGGGGGGGGGGGGGGGGGGGGGGGGGGGGGGGGGGGGGGGGGGGGGGGGGGGGGGGGGGGGGGGGGGGGGGGGGGGGGGGGGGGGGGGGGGGGGGGGGGGGGGGGGGGGGGGGGGGGGGGGGGGGGGGGGGGGGGGGGGGGGGGGGGGGGGGGGGGGGGGGGGGGGGGGGGGGGGGGGGGGGGGGGGGGGGGGGGGGGGGGGGGGGGGGGGGGGGGGGGGGGGGGGGGGGGGGGGGGGGGGGGGGGGGGGGGGGGGGGGGGGGGGGGGGGGGGGGGGGGGGGGGGGGGGGGGGGGGGGGGGGGGGGGGGGGGGGGGGGGGGGGGGGGGGGGGGGGGGGGGGGGGGGGGGGGGGGGGGGGGGGGGGGGGGGGGGGGGGGGGGGGGGGGGGGGGGGGGGGGGGGGGGGGGGGGGGGGGGGGGGGGGGGGGGGGGGGGGGGGGGGGGGGGGGGGGGGGGGGGGGGGGGGGGGGGGGGGGGGGGGGGGGGGGGGGGGGGGGGGGGGGGGGGGGGGGGGGGGGGGGGGGGGGGGGGGGGGGGGGGGGGGGGGGGGGGGGGGGGGGGGGGGGGGGGGGGGGGGGGGGGGGGGGGGGGGGGGGGGGGGGGGGGGGGGGGGGGGGGGGGGGGGGGGGGGGGGGGGGGGGGGGGGGGGGGGGGGGGGGGGGGGGGGGGGGGGGGGGGGGGGGGGGGGGGGGGGGGGGGGGGGGGGGGGGGGGGGGGGGGGGGGGGGGGGGGGGGGGGGGGGGGGGGGGGGGGGGGGGGGGGGGGGGGGGGGGGGGGGGGGGGGGGGGGGGGGGGGGGGGGGGGGGGGGGGGGGGGGGGGGGGGGGGGGGGGGGGGGGGGGGGGGGGGGGGGGGGGGGGGGGGGGGGGGGGGGGGGGGGGGGGGGGGGGGGGGGGGGGGGGGGGGGGGGGGGGGGGGGGGGGGGGGGGGGGGGGGGGGGGGGGGGGGGGGGGGGGGGGGGGGGGGGGGGGGGGGGGGGGGGGGGGGGGGGGGGGGGGGGGGGGGGGGGGGGGGGGGGGGGGGGGGGGGGGGGGGGGGGGGGGGGGGGGGGGGGGGGGGGGGGGGGGGGGGGGGGGGGGGGGGGGGGGGGGGGGGGGGGGGGGGGGGGGGGGGGGGGGGGGGGGGGGGGGGGGGGGGGGGGGGGGGGGGGGGGGGGGGGGGGGGGGGGGGGGGGGGGGGGGGGGGGGGGGGGGGGGGGGGGGGGGGGGGGGGGGGGGGGGGGGGGGGGGGGGGGGGGGGGGGGGGGGGGGGGGGGGGGGGGGGGGGGGGGGGGGGGGGGGGGGGGGGGGGGGGGGGGGGGGGGGGGGGGGGGGGGGGGGGGGGGGGGGGGGGGGGGGGGGGGGGGGGGGGGGGGGGGGGGGGGGGGGGGGGGGGGGGGGGGGGGGGGGGGGGGGGGGGGGGGGGGGGGGGGGGGGGGGGGGGGGGGGGGGGGGGGGGGGGGGGGGGGGGGGGGGGGGGGGGGGGGGGGGGGGGGGGGGGGGGGGGGGGGGGGGGGGGGGGGGGGGGGGGGGGGGGGGGGGGGGGGGGGGGGGGGGGGGGGGGGGGGGGGGGGGGGGGGGGGGGGGGGGGGGGGGGGGGGGGGGGGGGGGGGGGGGGGGGGGGGGGGGGGGGGGGGGGGGGGGGGGGGGGGGGGGGGGGGGGGGGGGGGGGGGGGGGGGGGGGGGGGGGGGGGGGGGGGGGGGGGGGGGGGGGGGGGGGGGGGGGGGGGGGGGGGGGGGGGGGGGGGGGGGGGGGGGGGGGGGGGGGGGGGGGGGGGGGGGGGGGGGGGGGGGGGGGGGGGGGGGGGGGGGGGGGGGGGGGGGGGGGGGGGGGGGGGGGGGGGGGGGGGGGGGGGGGGGGGGGGGGGGGGGGGGGGGGGGGGGGGGGGGGGGGGGGGGGGGGGGGGGGGGGGGGGGGGGGGGGGGGGGGGGGGGGGGGGGGGGGGGGGGGGGGGGGGGGGGGGGGGGGGGGGGGGGGGGGGGGGGGGGGGGGGGGGGGGGGGGGGGGGGGGGGGGGGGGGGGGGGGGGGGGGGGGGGGGGGGGGGGGGGGGGGGGGGGGGGGGGGGGGGGGGGGGGGGGGGGGGGGGGGGGGGGGGGGGGGGGGGGGGGGGGGGGGGGGGGGGGGGGGGGGGGGGGGGGGGCGCAAGCTTCTCCCATCCTGCAAGCTTCTCCTCGTTCGGCAAGTTGACGGGACACAGCAAAGTAATGCTAGTCCATACTGCCTCCTCTCCAGTTAATATGGCTTAATTTCAAACGAGATAAATACACTGTCTGTCACTGTATATTTGTAAAAATACAGTCAGTGGACTTCATAATACGCTCATTGTGCTCAATATATACATTTTTCGGTGTTTATACGGTCACTAGCTCACCCTGGCTGAGTATGTGTGTGCATGCACGTGTAGGTTGAGCACTTGAGCATGACCGTGTGTGTTCCGTCATGTGCTCGGACATGCATGCATTAGGGCATCGCGCGCGTTTTTGCGTCCATGTGTATGTGTGACTGTTGCATACACGTAGGGGGAGTACGTGTAGGGGCCACTAAAGCAGCAGTCAAATCACACAGTAAGTTAGTCGGAAGAAGCAACCATCATTTCACTCTTCAATGACACGTACGCAATATAAAATGGTTGATATGGAGAGAAAAAGAAAACCACTATATATACACTAGCAAGAGCCTAAGCTACAAGCCTGCTTGCTTGGGTTGCTCTCTTCACAAGCATAGAACGACGGTGGCCACACCGCTGGCCACATATCCAGCCTGATCCCGCAGCTGGGGGAAGGGAACAATGTTCTGCATAGACGCGGTCGACATCGGCAAGGGAGAAAATCCATAGTCGGTGCATCCCAATCGGGGGTCACCACGGTATGGGCCGATGCCGCGTCCCAATCGCCCTTCTAGCTACAGCCCGACGTCCCACGTAGTCCATCTTCCTTTTGGAGCCGGCTTGCTCCACTGCCGCAGCTCCCCACGTAGCTCCATCTCCATATCGATCTTTCTCTACTTCTACCGGCTTCTACTTGTGATGAGTTTTTGTCTCATGAACTAGTGTCAGTACTATTATTCTAATCACACTTCTTCAATATCTTTGCCATCAGGGATGCTCAGCTCGATTTTAGTGGAACTGCACAAAAGCATCATATGATCCGAGGGTGCCAGCCGTCTTTCCTTCGACAGGTTCTACCTGGCCAGGAAATTAAATCCTGTTTAGGGTTTAGGGTTTAAGTTGTAGTGACCCCATCAGTAGTTTTTCTTTCGTACACGCACTCACAACTTTTGTCTTTAGTTGTGAAGTAAATATTGGCTATGATCTGTGAATCATTGAGATGCATCAGCATGCGTGTTAGTTATCCTTTGTATTTGATGGAATGTTGTAACGGGGCAACCTTGGAGTAGGAATGAAACTGGAGTGGAAAGTTTCCTTTTTTCCGGAGAAAAAATGGAAGCGGAGAGAAACCAACGTTTCGTTTCGTTGGATCGCGCCATCGAGCAAAACCAACGTTTAAATCATGTCTGTCGCGTTCGTGTCTCACCCTCCTCCACAGCTCGACCCCACACGGTCGCTCGGCATGCCACTCACCGCAAATCGAGTATATGATAACTTTCCCGCCTGCTTGTCGATGGATCACGCCATGGAGTACTAGTACTACTGGAAGAGATTGATGAGTTGGGGAGGACAGCTAGCTGTAGCACGGACTCCCAAGAACTTTTTACATGCATGTTGTGGCCGGCTATTGCGACCTTTGAACGTGGAGCAGTCGCGTGCACCAGGAAGCGGCGCGGGCGACGCTCTCTCGGCCGGCGCGCCACTTCAATGCCGGCGCCAGTGAGAGGTCGCGTCCGCTCTGGCCGGGCATGAATGCGGCACTGACCGTTTCGGGCGGGAAGCACACGCGGGTGATGAAGAGGGTTCGGGTTGGTCAGGAGCGGCCGTGGCAGCGGTTCGGACGCCCGCAAACAAGAGATGCTGTACGTTAATATTGCCGTGTATATAAATAATGTGCCAGTTGGACAAATATGATTGGAGATGGAGATGGAAATGGAATTTTACATAAACACGGATATGCATGTCTATGTCTATGTGTGTGTGCGCGACGACTCTCGCGACCTAGAAGCGGGGGCGTGTTTTTGATCGAGTTTTCTTTCTTGGTACGTTAAAAAATTGTCCGCCAGTTTTCGTTTCTTTTTTCCGGGAACGCGCGTATTCTATTTAAAACCACTGCTATGGAGAGATTGTTTTACTCCATTATAGCCTCTTGTTTGATAGAGTTTCTCACGTCTCGCTCTGTCACCCTCCCCATATCAAAACAAGATGACAGTGTCCACACTATCTCTCTCCTCACCGGTGGTCACAGATCCGGCCGAATCCCGTCCGCTGCGGGAGGTGAGAAGGTGGAGCGTTGACGTTGTCGCCATCAGCGATGGAGGAAGCTTATGTGCACCGTCCTCTCGGAGCCGGCGCTGGCGCGGACGAGGGTCCTCCGCGCCCTTGTTCGTTGCTGTCGTGTGGGCAGATCCCGCCCGCCCGCCTAAGCGACATCTCGCCCACCTGAGGTATAATTTCTTGTACTGGTCCAGCTCCCCAGGTCGCTGCATGCGGGTTTTCTTCTATGCGACTACTCCCCAGCTCCCCATGTATAGTAGCTAGGGTTCGTCGGCTGGTCCAACGTCACCTACTATTATAGAGGAAATGCCACTCGAAAAGTTGTCCTGATTTATGCCTCGGTGGAGGTATACATTTTGTTTCGACAAAAAGTACATGGTGGTTGTGCGGTCATTGTCCATATGCTCCTATTGCTGCTGCTAATCTAATACTATCACTGGTTAAATGAAGAAATGCTTTTTTTTCTCGGCTATCCTGGTTTAGTTCCCATCAAGATAATCATGATGCTTCTGTTTGTTGGTGTACTTTTCATAATTCTTATTGACAATTGAGATGTCGTTGTTAATCTTGTAAAACAAAGTAACAACACTATATCCCTTTTTTATATTTTTGGAAACAGCCATGCGTATCTCCATACCCGGGCATGTCTTCCTCAATTTTAGTGGAACTGCACAGGGGGGGGGGGGGGGGGGGGGGGGGGGGGGGGGGGGGGGGGGGGGGGGGGGGGGGGGGGGGGGGGGGGGGGGGGGGGGGGGGGGGGGGGGGGGGGGGGGGGGGGGGGGGGGGGGGGGGGGGGGGGGGGGGGGGGGGGGGGGGGGGGGGGGGGGGGGGGGGGGATCACCACGATGACCTATCGATGCTCATGGTTGCGCCTCATGGTTGCGTCGGCCGGTGAAGCTGATCAATTTTCAATGAAAAACAAGCTGTCTTCCATCAGTGCTCTTTGCTTGTTACCCACAAAGATGATATCCTTCGTCAGTTCACCTTGGTTGCGTTGGAGACGCAGTCGTCTTTCACGTTGGTGCAATTTTATCACACAATTGGCTATGAACCAAATGTTTCCTCGAAGAAGGATCGACATTGGTACTAAGAGCATAAGTTTTGTATTGATTTCTAAGCCTTCTCACAACTTTGTCTACAGCTCCCCTGTAATTTTATTTGTCCAGCTATTAACTTTGATTAAAAAATGGTGTGGACTAAAAACCCGGATGGATGTAGTTGCCCTCCATTTTTATTTACTCCGCATATTAGATTTGACTGAAGTCAAACTTTGTAAAGTTTGACCAAGTTTAGGCCGGACACAACAAACCATAATTATTAGAGAGGGCAAACTGTACATACTCTCAAACCTTTCTGATAATTGAAATTAAAATTCTTTATTTGTACACACTCTCACACGTTTCCGATAATTTGGCGCATGTGTGGTTGTTCACTTAAGGGAGGGTAGTGTACCGCACGTGAAGGACAGGAAGTGCGACCAGGACGCGTGGACCGTTAGTTCATCGGAAGTACTCCCTCCGTTCCTAAATTTTTGTCTTTCAAGTGGTTTGCAATGGACTACCACATACGGATGTATATAGACATTTTTTACAGTGTAGATTCACTCATTTTGCTCCATATGTAGTCATTTGTTGAAATCTCTAGAAAGACAAATATTTAGGAACAGAGGGAGTAGTAGTTTTCTTCACTGGTACGTTAAATAAAGAGTTTCATTTCGTACTTACACAATTTAAAATGATTTTTATGGAGAGAATAAGAAAACCACTCCACTATATATTAGTCGTATACACGAGTACTATATGGACGCAGCTTCATTGACTTTAGTGCACCTGCCTTTGGGTTTATGACAGGTGGGCCCAAAATGTGGCTGGCCCACCTGTCATACAGCCAAAAGCAGGTGCAGTTAAGGCACCGGAGCTCAGTCCGTACTACAGTATATATATAAGCTAGAGCCTCAGCGCTTGTTCACTAGGGTTTGCACTCTCCACACTCTCACCGCACTACATATATATATATACACGCTAGAGGCTCAGCGTTCCTTTGCTAGGGTTTGCTATATTCACTGTCTCTCACCCTCTTCACCAGATCTAAACAAGACTACGTTGTGGCCTCTGTCTCTCTCACCCCCCTCACAGATAGCTGGCGAAGGAGGCGTCTGGATCCCGTCGCACCGGGAAGGGGAGGAGGTGCAGCGTTCACTCTATCGCCTTCGGCGAGGGAGGCAATCCACTGCCGGCTGCACTTTTCTCTTTCACCCAGCGCCCCCCCCCCCCCCCCCCCCCCCCCCCCCCCCCCCCCCCCCCCCCCCCCCCCCCCCCCCCCCCCCCCCCCCCCCCCCCCCCCCCCCCCCCCCCCCCCCCCCCCCCCCCCCCCCCCCCCCCCCCCCCCCCCCCCCCCCCCCCCCCCCCCCCCCCCCCCCCCCCCCCCCCCCCCCCCCCCCCCCCCCCCCCCCCCCCCCCCCCCCCCCCCCCCCCCCCCCCCCCCCCCCCCCCCCCCCCCCCCCCCCCCCCCCCCCCCCCCCCCCCCCCCCCCCCCCCCCCCCCCCCCCCCCCCCCCCCCCCCCCCCCCCCCCCCCCCCCCCCCCCCCCCCCCCCCCCCCCCCCCCCCCCCCCCCCCCCCCCCCCCCCCCCCCCCCCCCCCCCCCCCCCCCCCCCCCCCCCCCCCCCCCCCCCCCCCCCCCCCCCCCCCCCCCCCCCCCCCCCCCCCCCCCCCCCCCCCCCCCCCCCCCCCCCCCCCCCCCCCCCCCCCCCCCCCCCCCCCCCCCCCCCCCCCCCCCCCCCCCCCCCCCCCCCCCCCCCCCCCCCCCCCCCCCCCCCCCCCCCCCCCCCCCCCCCCCCCCCCCCCCCCCCCCCCCCCCCCCCCCCCCCCCCCCCCCCCCCCCCCCCCCCCCCCCCCCCCCCCCCCCCCCCCCCCCCCCCCCCCCCCCCCCCCCCCCCCCCCCCCCCCCCCCCCCCCCCCCCCCCCCCCCCCCCCCCCCCCCCCCCCCCCCCCCCCCCCCCCCCCCCCCCCCCCCCCCCCCCCCCCCCCCCCCCCCCCCCCCCCCCCCCCCCCCCCCCCCCCCCCCCCCCCCCCCCCCCCCCCCCCCCCCCCCCCCCCCCCCCCCCCCCCCCCCCCCCCCCCCCCCCCCCCCCCCCCCCCCCCCCCCCCCCCCCCCCCCCCCCCCCCCCCCCCCCCCCCCCCCCCCCCCCCCCCCCCCCCCCCCCCCCCCCCCCCCCCCCCCCCCCCCCCCCCCCCCCCCCCCCCCCCCCCCCCCCCCCCCCCCCCCCCCCCCCCCCCCCCCCCCCCCCCCCCCCCCCCCCCCCCCCCCCCCCCCCCCCCCCCCCCCCCCCCCCCCCCCCCCCCCCCCCCCCCCCCCCCCCCCCCCCCCCCCCCCCCCCCCCCCCCCCCCCCCCCCCCCCCCCCCCCCCCCCCCCCCCCCCCCCCCCCCCCCCCCCCCCCCCCCCCCCCCCCCCCCCCCCCCCCCCCCCCCCCCCCCCCCCCCCCCCCCCCCCCCCCCCCCCCCCCCCCCCCCCCCCCCCCCCCCCCCCCCCCCCCCCCCCCCCCCCCCCCCCCCCCCCCCCCCCCCCCCCCCCCCCCCCCCCCCCCCCCCCCCCCCCCCCCCCCCCCCCCCCCCCCCCCCCCCCCCCCCCCCCCCCCCCCCCCCCCCCCCCCCCCCCCCCCCCCCCCCCCCCCCCCCCCCCCCCCCCCCCCCCCCCCCCCCCCCCCCCCCCCCCCCCCCCCCCCCCCCCCCCCCCCCCCCCCCCCCCCCCCCCCCCCCCCCCCCCCCCCCCCCCCCCCCCCCCCCCCCCCCCCCCCCCCCCCCCCCCCCCCCCCCCCCCCCCCCCCCCCCCCCCCCCCCCCCCCCCCCCCCCCCCCCCCCCCCCCCCCCCCCCCCCCCCCCCCCCCCCCCCCCCCCCCCCCCCCCCCCCCCCCCCCCCCCCCCCCCCCCCCCCCCCCCCCCCCCCCCCCCCCCCCCCCCCCCCCCCCCCCCCCCCCCCCCCCCCCCCCCCCCCCCCCCCCCCCCCCCCCCCCCCCCCCCCCCCCCCCCCCCCCCCCCCCCCCCCCCCCCCCCCCCCCCCCCCCCCCCCCCCCCCCCCCCCCCCCCCCCCCCCCCCCCCCCCCCCCCCCCCCCCCCCCCCCCCCCCCCCCCCCCCCCCCCCCCCCCCCCCCCCCCCCCCCCCCCCCCCCCCCCCCCCCCCCCCCCCCCCCCCCCCCCCCCCCCCCCCCCCCCCCCCCCCCCCCCCCCCCCCCCCCCCCCCCCCCCCCCCCCCCCCCCCCCCCCCCCCCCCCCCCCCCCCCCCCCCCCCCCCCCCCCCCCCCCCCCCCCCCCCCCCCCCCCCCCCCCCCCCCCCCCCCCCCCCCCCCCCCCCCCCCCCCCCCCCCCCCCCCCCCCCCCCCCCCCCCCCCCCCCCCCCCCCCCCCCCCCCCCCCCCCCCCCCCCCCCCCCCCCCCCCCCCCCCCCCCCCCCCCCCCCCCCCCCCCCCCCCCCCCCCCCCCCCCCCCCCCCCCCCCCCCCCCCCCCCCCCCCCCCCCCCCCCCCCCCCCCCCCCCCCCCCCCCCCCCAAAAGCATTTCTTCATTTAACCAGTGATAGTATTAGATTAGCAGCAGCAATAGAAGCATATGGACAATGACCGCACAACCACCATGTACTTTTTGTCGAAACAAAATGTATACCTCCACCGAGGCATAAATCAGGACAACTTTTCGAGTGGCATTTCCTCTATAATAGTAGGTGATGTTGGACCAGCCGACGAACCCTAGCTACTGTACATGGGGAGCTAGGGAGTAGTCGCATAGAAGAAAACCCGCATGCAGCGACCTGGGGAGCTGGACCAGTACAAGAAGTTATACCTCAGGTGGGCGAGATGTCGCTTAGGCGGGCGGGCGGGATCTGCCCACACGACGGCAGCGAACAAGGGCTCGGAGGACCTTCGTCCGTGCCAGCGCCGGCTCCGAGAGGACGGTGCGCATCCGCTTCCTCCATCGCCGACGGCGACAACGTCAACGCTGCACCTGCTCACCTCCCGCAGCGGACGGGATTCGGCCAGATCTGTGACCACCGGTGAGGAGAGAGATAGTGTGGACACTGTCATCTTGTTTTGATATGGAGAGGGTGAGAGAGCGAGACGCGAGAAACTCTATCAAACAAGAGGCTATAATGTAGTAAAACAATCTCTCCATAGCAGTGGTTTTAAATAGAATACGTGCGTTCCCGGAAAAAAGAAATGAAAACTGGCGGACAATTTTTTAACGTACCAAGAAAGAAAACTCGATCAAACACACGCCCCCGCTTCCAGGTCGCGAGAGTCGTCGCGCACACACACATAGACATAGACATGCATATCCGTGTTTACGTAAAATTCCATTTCCATCTCCATCTCCAATCATATTTGTCCAACTGGCACATTATTTACGTTGTTAATTATATACGCGGCAATATTAACGTACAACATCTCTTGTTTGCGGGCATCCGGACCGCTGCCACGGCCGCTCCTGACCAACCCGAACCCTCTTCATCACCCGCGCGTGCTCCCGCCCGAAATGGTCAGTGCCGCATTCATGCCCGGCCAGAGCGGATGCGACCTCTCACTGGCGCCGGCATTGAAGCGGCACGCCGGTCGAGAGAGCGTCGCCCGCACCACTTCCTGGTGCACGTGACTGCTCCGCGTTCAAAGGTCGCAATAGCCGGCCACAACATGCATGTAAAAAGTTCTTGGGAGTCCGTGCTACAGCTAGCTGTCCTCCCCAACTCGTCAATCTCTTCCAGTAGTACTAGTACTCCATGGCGCGATCCATCGACAAGCAGGCGGGAAAGTTATCGTATACTCGGTTTGCGGTGAGTGGCATGCCGAGTGACCGTGTGGGGTCAAGCCGTGGAGGAGGGTGAGACACGAACGCGACAGACGTGATTTAAACGTTGGTTTTGCTCGATGGTGCGATCCAACGAAACAAAACGTTGGTTTCTTTCCGTTTCCATTTTTTGTCCGGAAAAACGGAAACTTTCCACTCCATTTTCAATCCTACTCCAAGGTTGCCCCG
>JAAAWM010008126.1:0-12062 GCA_036873465.1 Thinopyrum obtusiflorum
GAATGTGCTGTCTAAAGTATTTTGCATCCTTATCTATCTGACTTGAAAACAATCGTTGCAGCTCTTGAGGAACCTCTGGGAGACATACCTTGACTTTACCTTTTCTGCAACAGAAGGCTGGACCTTCATAAGGATCATCACCCTCAAATAAATGTGAACCATTAGGTGTCACTCTGTATGATTCAAACTCATCACCTGCAATAATATTGGGGTTAAAGTTGTGTCATAGTCTGCATGCTATAAGGGTATATGCATTAATGGTATAGGTCACCTTGTCCAGTAAATATCCTGCATTCATCATCATCATCATACATTGGTTGCCCATCCTGTGTGTCGTGCAATCATTCTAGGAAAACAATAAATATTAAACTAGCTTCATGTTTGGATGTCAGCATCATTATTTCTCCTATTGACAAATAAAGTAGTGTAACGCGAAGATATTTCAAGAACCAAAATAAGGAGCAATAGTTGTAACTGATAGGATTAAAGGTTAAATTATTGAGCATTAGTTTCATATATTTTGATTAAGGGTCAAAATTATAGATGCATCCAAAAGTTTTATGTTAGACCTAATAGTTGTTAAACACTGGAATATATATACCATCGTTACAACACACGGGAAACCACATAGTGCCGTACAAAGGAATTAAGTAATGGGACAGGAATAATGAAAGGCAATATACCGTCCAGTTCGGCAGATGGATCCATAGGCTCTAATATTCCAGCATCATCGGACTCTTCATCACCATTGTCGTGGAAACCTGGTTGCACACCACGTACACGGCAGAAACAAAGTTGAATATCACATGGCAGGTGCACTCAATTACCACGCAAACACAGAGTTATTTTCGGCAAAAATTGAAGATCAATGGTGTTTTAGTGGGACTAATTAAAATACGTGTAAGGTTTTACTGTCTTGATGGTTGCGCATGTGTACCGGGTGTGGGGACTGCAGATCCACCTATTGGCTTAGCAATGTAGGACTGTTCAGATGATGCATGGCCTAATACCAAACAGACATCACACCAAAGCCTAACATCTAATGCCGGATGCCCCATCCAAGCAACTACCTAGACTGGGTCACACACCGGACTGGCACACTCCCAGTGAGCACCGCACGCTGCAAGGGCCGTCACCTCCATCTTCCATCGATCCATCCTCATAGCAGAACTAATGCATCGACCTTACTAGGCCTCTCTGCCATCGACGCCACCACGACACCAGACAACGTCGCCCTCCTGCGCGAGTCCGTCAGCCCGCATCGGACGCCGAGCCTCCACTGCGCCACTCCGCCGAGACCCGCTGTCATCGATGCGGAAGATGAAACCCCGCTCCGCCTCTTAGCCCTTCCAATCAGCACCTGCTCCAAAACGATGCCCTCAAGAGGGAGAACGGCACCATAGTTTCCGTCATCATCCGACCTGGGAGACCCAGATCCAGGGTTTCCCCCGAAGCAGATGCCTCCTGGAGGAAGAGGGGCACGCCAACTGCAGCTGCCCACGATCACGAGCTGTGCCCACGACCACTTAGCTCTCTCGACGACGCCTTCAAGAAGGACACGACGCCATGAGTGCCGTCGCCGCCCTAGGGTTTTCACCCGAGAAACCGTGGAGTGGGAAAAGGTGGGGCGGACCCGAACGACGTCTCCAGGAAGAGAAACGGCACCCTCGGGCGTCGTCGCCGTCGCGGCCGGCAGGAGCCGACCAGGGAATTATCCCAATCCGAATCCCCACCTCCCGCTCCGCCCCATCCGGTGACCGGCAAGCAGCGCAGCCATGTCCGTTACGACGGAGTGCACGATGCAAGTATTGGAGGAAGAAGCAGCTCGACGCCGTTGGCCGCCGAGGCGACAAGCCGCGGCACCAACCCGCCGGTGGATCGGGGGGGGGGGGGGGGGGGGGGGGGGGGGGGGGGGGGGGGGGGGGGGGGGGGGGGGGGGGGGGGGGGGGGGGGGGGGGGGGGGGGGGGGGGGGGGGGGGGGGGGGGGGGGGGGGGGGGGGGGGGGGGGGGGGGGGGGGGGGGGGGGGGGGGGGGGGGGGGGGGGGGGGGGGGGGGGGGGGGGGGGGGGGGGGGGGGGGGGGGGGGGGGGGGGGGGGGGGGGGGGGGGGGGGGGGGGGGGGGGGGGGGGGGGGGGGGGGGGGGGGGGGGGGGGGGGGGGGGGGGGGGGGGGGGGGGGGGGGGGGGGGGGGGGGGGGGGGGGGGGGGGGGGGGGGGGGGGGGGGGGGGGGGGGGGGGGGGGGGGGGGGGGGGGGGGGGGGGGGGGGGGGGGGGGGGGGGGGGGGGGGGGGGGGGGGGGGGGGGGGGGGGGGGGGGGGGGGGGGGGGGGGGGGGGGGGGGGGGGGGGGGGGGGGGGGGGGGGGGGGGGGGGGGGGGGGGGGGGGGGGGGGGGGGGGGGGGGGGGGGGGGGGGGGGGGGGGGGGGGGGGGGGGGGGGGGGGGGGGGGGGGGGGGGGGGGGGGGGGGGGGGGGGGGGGGGGGGGGGGGGGGGGGGGGGGGGGGGGGGGGGGGGGGGGGGGGGGGGGGGGGGGGGGGGGGGGGGGGGGGGGGGGGGGGGGGGGGGGGGGGGGGGGGGGGGGGGGGGGGGGGGGGGGGGGGGGGGGGGGGGGGGGGGGGGGGGGGGGGGGGGGGGGGGGGGGGGGGGGGGGGGGGGGGGGGGGGGGGGGGGGGGGGGGGGGGGGGGGGGGGGGGGGGGGGGGGGGGGGGGGGGGGGGGGGGGGGGGGGGGGGGGGGGGGGGGGGGGGGGGGGGGGGGGGGGGGGGGGGGGGGGGGGGGGGGGGGGGGGGGGGGGGGGGGGGGGGGGGGGGGGGGGGGGGGGGGGGGGGGGGGGGGGGGGGGGGGGGGGGGGGGGGGGGGGGGGGGGGGGGGGGGGGGGGGGGGGGGGGGGGGGGGGGGGGGGGGGGGGGGGGGGGGGGGGGGGGGGGGGGGGGGGGGGGGGGGGGGGGGGGGGGGGGGGGGGGGGGGGGGGGGGGGGGGGGGGGGGGGGGGGGGGGGGGGGGGGGGGGGGGGGGGGGGGGGGGGGGGGGGGGGGGGGGGGGGGGGGGGGGGGGGGGGGGGGGGGGGGGGGGGGGGGGGGGGGGGGGGGGGGGGGGGGGGGGGGGGGGGGGGGGGGGGGGGGGGGGGGGGGGGGGGGGGGGGGGGGGGGGGGGGGGGGGGGGGGGGGGGGGGGGGGGGGGGGGGGGGGGGGGGGGGGGGGGGGGGGGGGGGGGGGGGGGGGGGGGGGGGGGGGGGGGGGGGGGGGGGGGGGGGGGGGGGGGGGGGGGGGGGGGGGGGGGGGGGGGGGGGGGGGGGGGGGGGGGGGGGGGGGGGGGGGGGGGGGGGGGGGGGGGGGGGGGGGGGGGGGGGGGGGGGGGGGGGGGGGGGGGGGGGGGGGGGGGGGGGGGGGGGGGGGGGGGGGGGGGGGGGGGGGGGGGGGGGGGGGGGGGGGGGGGGGGGGGGGGGGGGGGGGGGGGGGGGGGGGGGGGGGGGGGGGGGGGGGGGGGGGGGGGGGGGGGGGGGGGGGGGGGGGGGGGGGGGGGGGGGGGGGGGGGGGGGGGGGGGGGGGGGGGGGGGGGGGGGGGGGGGGGGGGGGGGGGGGGGGGGGGGGGGGGGGGGGGGGGGGGGGGGGGGGGGGGGGGGGGGGGGGGGGGGGGGGGGGGGGGGGGGGGGGGGGGGGGGGGGGGGGGGGGGGGGGGGGGGGGGGGGGGGGGGGGGGGGGGGGGGGGGGGGGGGGGGGGGGGGGGGGGGGGGGGGGGGGGGGGGGGGGGGGGGGGGGGGGGGGGGGGGGGGGGGGGGGGGGGGGGGGGGGGGGGGGGGGGGGGGGGGGGGGGGGGGGGGGGGGGGGGGGGGGGGGGGGGGGGGGGGGGGGGGGGGGGGGGGGGGGGGGGGGGGGGGGGGGGGGGGGGGGGGGGGGGGGGGGGGGGGGGGGGGGGGGGGGGGGGGGGGGGGGGGGGGGGGGGGGGGGGGGGGGGGGGGGGGGGGGGGGGGGGGGGGGGGGGGGGGGGGGGGGGGGGGGGGGGGGGGGGGGGGGGGGGGGGGGGGGGGGGGGGGGGGGGGGGGGGGGGGGGGGGGGGGGGGGGGGGGGGGGGGGGGGGGGGGGGGGGGGGGGGGGGGGGGGGGGGGGGGGGGGGGGGGGGGGGGGGGGGGGGGGGGGGGGGGGGGGGGGGGGGGGGGGGGGGGGGGGGGGGGGGGGGGGGGGGGGGGGGGGGGGGGGGGGGGGGGGGGGGGGGGGGGGGGGGGGGGGGGGGGGGGGGGGGGGGGGGGGGGGGGGGGGGGGGGGGGGGGGGGGGGGGGGGGGGGGGGGGGGGGGGGGGGGGGGGGGGGGGGGGGGGGGGGGGGGGGGGGGGGGGGGGGGGGGGGGGGGGGGGGGGGGGGGGGGGGGGGGGGGGGGGGGGGGGGGGGGGGGGGGGGGGGGGGGGGGGGGGGGGGGGGGGGGGGGGGGGGGGGGGGGGGGGGGGGGGGGGGGGGGGGGGGGGGGGGGGGGGGGGGGGGGGGGGGGGGGGGGGGGGGGGGGGGGGGGGGGGGGGGGGGGGGGGGGGGGGGGGGGGGGGGGGGGGGGGGGGGGGGGGGGGGGGGGGGGGGGGGGGGGGGGGGGGGGGGGGGGGGGGGGGGGGGGGGGGGGGGGGGGGGGGGGGGGGGGGGGGGGGGGGGGGGGGGGGGGGGGGGGGGGGGGGGGGGGGGGGGGGGGGGGGGGGGGGGGGGGGGGGGGGGGGGGGGGGGGGGGGGGGGGGGGGGGGGGGGGGGGGGGGGGGGGGGGGGGGGGGGGGGGGGGGGGGGGGGGGGGGGGGGGGGGGGGGGGGGGGGGGGGGGGGGGGGGGGGGGGGGGGGGGGGGGGGGGGGGGGGGGGGGGGGGGGGGGGGGGGGGGGGGGGGGGGGGGGGGGGGGGGGGGGGGGGGGGGGGGGGGGGGGGGGGGGGGGGGGGGGGGGGGGGGGGGGGGGGGGGGGGGGGGGGGGGGGGGGGGGGGGGGGGGGGGGGGGGGGGGGGGGGGGGGGGGGGGGGGGGGGGGGGGGGGGGGGGGGGGGGGGGGGGGGGGGGGGGGGGGGGGGGGGGGGGGGGGGGGGGGGGGGGGGGGGGGGGGGGGGGGGGGGGGGGGGGGGGGGGGGGGGGGGGGGGGGGGGGGGGGGGGGGGGGGGGGGGGGGGGGGGGGGGGGGGGGGGGGGGGGGGGGGGGGGGGGGGGGGGGGGGGGGGGGGGGGGGGGGGGGGGGGGGGGGGGGGGGGGGGGGGGGGGGGGGGGGGGGGGGGGGGGGGGGGGGGGGGGGGGGGGGGGGGGGGGGGGGGGGGGGGGGGGGGGGGGGGGGGGGGGGGGGGGGGGGGGGGGGGGGGGGGGGGGGGGGGGGGGGGGGGGGGGGGGGGGGGGGGGGGGGGGGGGGGGGGGGGGGGGGGGGGGGGGGGGGGGGGGGGGGGGGGGGGGGGGGGGGGGGGGGGGGGGGGGGGGGGGGGGGGGGGGGGGGGGGGGGGGGGGGGGGGGGGGGGGGGGGGGGGGGGGGGGGGGGGGGGGGGGGGGGGGGGGGGGGGGGGGGGGGGGGGGGGGGGGGGGGGGGGGGGGGGGGGGGGGGGGGGGGGGGGGGGGGGGGGGGGGGGGGGGGGGGGGGGGGGGGGGGGGGGGGGGGGGGGGGGGGGGGGGGGGGGGGGGGGGGGGGGGGGGGGGGGGGGGGGGGGGGGGGGGGGGGGGGGGGGGGGGGGGGGGGGGGGGGGGGGGGGGGGGGGGGGGGGGGGGGGGGGGGGGGGGGGGGGGGGGGGGGGGGGGGGGGGGGGGGGGGGGGGGGGGGGGGGGGGGGGGGGGGGGGGGGGGGGGGGGGGGGGGGGGGGGGGGGGGGGGGGGGGGGGGGGGGGGGGGGGGGGGGGGGGGGGGGGGGGGGGGGGGGGGGGGGGGGGGGGGGGGGGGGGGGGGGGGGGGGGGGGGGGGGGGGGGGGGGGGGGGGGGGGGGGGGGGGGGGGGGGGGGGGGGGGGGGGGGGGGGGGGGGGGGGGGGGGGGGGGGGGGGGGGGGGGGGGGGGGGGGGGGGGGGGGGGGGGGGGGGGGGGGGGGGGGGGGGGGGGGGGGGGGGGGGGGGGGGGGGGGGGGGGGGGGGGGGGGGGGGGGGGGGGGGGGGGGGGGGGGGGGGGGGGGGGGGGGGGGGGGGGGGGGGGGGGGGGGGGGGGGGGGGGGGGGGGGGGGGGGGGGGGGGGGGGGGGGGGGGGGGGGGGGGGGGGGGGGGGGGGGGGGGGGGGGGGGGGGGGGGGGGGGGGGGGGGGGGGGGGGGGGGGGGGGGGGGGGGGGGGGGGGGGGGGGGGGGGGGGGGGGGGGGGGGGGGGGGGGGGGGGGGGGGGGGGGGGGGGGGGGGGGGGGGGGGGGGGGGGGGGGGGGGGGGGGGGGGGGGGGGGGGGGGGGGGGGGGGGGGGGGGGGGGGGGGGGGGGGGGGGGGGGGGGGGGGGGGGGGGGGGGGGGGGGGGGGGGGGGGGGGGGGGGGGGGGGGGGGGGGGGGGGGGGGGGGGGGGGGGGGGGGGGGGGGGGGGGGGGGGGGGGGGGGGGGGGGGGGGGGGGGGGGGGGGGGGGGGGGGGGGGGGGGGGGGGGGGGGGGGGGGGGGGGGGGGGGGGGGGGGGGGGGGGGGGGGGGGGGGGGGGGGGGGGGGGGGGGGGGGGGGGGGGGGGGGGGGGGGGGGGGGGGGGGGGGGGGGGGGGGGGGGGGGGGGGGGGGGGGGGGGGGGGGGGGGGGGGGGGGGGGGGGGGGGGGGGGGGGGGGGGGGGGGGGGGGGGGGGGGGGGGGGGGGGGGGGGGGGGGGGGGGGGGGGGGGGGGGGGGGGGGGGGGGGGGGGGGGGGGGGGGGGGGGGGGGGGGGGGGGGGGGGGGGGGGGGGGGGGGGGGGGGGGGGGGGGGGGGGGGGGGGGGGGGGGGGGGGGGGGGGGGGGGGGGGGGGGGGGGGGGGGGGGGGGGGGGGGGGGGGGGGGGGGGGGGGGGGGGGGGGGGGGGGGGGGGGGGGGGGGGGGGGGGGGGGGGGGGGGGGGGGGGGGGGGGGGGGGGGGGGGGGGGGGGGGGGGGGGGGGGGGGGGGGGGGGGGGGGGGGGGGGGGGGGGGGGGGGGGGGGGGGGGGGGGGGGGGGGGGGGGGGGGGGGGGGGGGGGGGGGGGGGGGGGGGGGGGGGGGGGGGGGGGGGGGGGGGGGGGGGGGGGGGGGGGGGGGGGGGGGGGGGGGGGGGGGGGGGGGGGGGGGGGGGGGGGGGGGGGGGGGGGGGGGGGGGGGGGGGGGGGGGGGGGGGGGGGGGGGGGGGGGGGGGGGGGGGGGGGGGGGGGGGGGGGGGGGGGGGGGGGGGGGGGGGGGGGGGGGGGGGGGGGGGGGGGGGGGGGGGGGGGGGGGGGGGGGGGGGGGGGGGGGGGGGGGGGGGGGGGGGGGGGGGGGGGGGGGGGGGGGGGGGGGGGGGGGGGGGGGGGGGGGGGGGGGGGGGGGGGGGGGGGGGGGGGGGGGGGGGGGGGGGGGGGGGGGGGGGGGGGGGGGGGGGGGGGGGGGGGGGGGGGGGGGGGGGGGGGGGGGGGGGGGGGGGGGGGGGGGGGGGGGGGGGGGGGGGGGGGGGGGGGGGGGGGGGGGGGGGGGGGGGGGGGGGGGGGGGGGGGGGGGGGGGGGGGGGGGGGGGGGGGGGGGGGGGGGGGGGGGGGGGGGGGGGGGGGGGGGGGGGGGGGGGGGGGGGGGGGGGGGGGGGGGGGGGGGGGGGGGGGGGGGGGGGGGGGGGGGGGGGGGGGGGGGGGGGGGGGGGGGGGGGGGGGGGGGGGGGGGGGGGGGGGGGGGGGGGGGGGGGGGGGGGGGGGGGGGGGGGGGGGGGGGGGGGGGGGGGGGGGGGGGGGGGGGGGGGGGGGGGGGGGGGGGGGGGGGGGGGGGGGGGGGGGGGGGGGGGGGGGGGGGGGGGGGGGGGGGGGGGGGGGGGGGGGGGGGGGGGGGGGGGGGGGGGGGGGGGGGGGGGGGGGGGGGGGGGGGGGGGGGGGGGGGGGGGGGGGGGGGGGGGGGGGGGGGGGGGGGGGGGGGGGGGGGGGGGGGGGGGGGGGGGGGGGGGGGGGGGGGGGGGGGGGGGGGGGGGGGGGGGGGGGGGGGGGGGGGGGGGGGGGGGGGGGGGGGGGGGGGGGGGGGGGGGGGGGGGGGGGGGGGGGGGGGGGGGGGGGGGGGGGGGGGGGGGGGGGGGGGGGGGGGGGGGGGGGGGGGGGGGGGGGGGGGGGGGGGGGGGGGGGGGGGGGGGGGGGGGGGGGGGGGGGGGGGGGGGGGGGGGGGGGGGGGGGGGGGGGGGGGGGGGGGGGGGGGGGGGGGGGGGGGGGGGGGGGGGGGGGGGGGGGGGGGGGGGGGGGGGGGGGGGGGGGGGGGGGGGGGGGGGGGGGGGGGGGGGGGGGGGGGGGGGGGGGGGGGGGGGGGGGGGGGGGGGGGGGGGGGGGGGGGGGGGGGGGGGGGGGGGGGGGGGGGGGGGGGGGGGGGGGGGGGGGGGGGGGGGGGGGGGGGGGGGGGGGGGGGGGGGGGGGGGGGGGGGGGGGGGGGGGGGGGGGGGGGGGGGGGGGGGGGGGGGGGGGGGGGGGGGGGGGGGGGGGGGGGGGGGGGGGGGGGGGGGGGGGGGGGGGGGGGGGGGGGGGGGGGGGGGGGGGGGGGGGGGGGGGGGGGGGGGGGGGGGGGGGGGGGGGGGGGGGGGGGGGGGGGGGGGGGGGGGGGGGGGGGGGGGGGGGGGGGGGGGGGGGGGGGGGGGGGGGGGGGGGGGGGGGGGGGGGGGGGGGGGGGGGGGGGGGGGGGGGGGGGGGGGGGGGGGGGGGGGGGGGGGGGGGGGGGGGGGGGGGGGGGGGGGGGGGGGGGGGGGGGGGGGGGGGGGGGGGGGGGGGGGGGGGGGGGGGGGGGGGGGGGGGGGGGGGGGGGGGGGGGGGGGGGGGGGGGGGGGGGGGGGGGGGGGGGGGGGGGGGGGGGGGGGGGGGGGGGGGGGGGGGGGGGGGGGGGGGGGGGGGGGGGGGGGGGGGGGGGGGGGGGGGGGGGGGGGGGGGGGGGGGGGGGGGGGGGGGGGGGGGGGGGGGGGGGGGGGGGGGGGGGGGGGGGGGGGGGGGGGGGGGGGGGGGGGGGGGGGGGGGGGGGGGGGGGGGGGGGGGGGGGGGGGGGGGGGGGGGGGGGGGGGGGGGGGGGGGGGGGGGGGGGGGGGGGGGGGGGGGGGGGGGGGGGGGGGGGGGGGGGGGGGGGGGGGGGGGGGGGGGGGGGGGGGGGGGGGGGGGGGGGGGGGGGGGGGGGGGGGGGGGGGGGGGGGGGGGGGGGGGGGGGGGGGGGGGGGGGGGGGGGGGGGGGGGGGGGGGGGGGGGGGGGGGGGGGGGGGGGGGGGGGGGGGGGGGGGGGGGGGGGGGGGGGGGGGGGGGGGGGGGGGGGGGGGGGGGGGGGGGGGGGGGGGGGGGGGGGGGGGGGGGGGGGGGGGGGGGGGGGGGGGGGGGGGGGGGGGGGGGGGGGGGGGGGGGGGGGGGGGGGGGGGGGGGGGGGGGGGGGGGGGGGGGGGGGGGGGGGGGGGGGGGGGGGGGGGGGGGGGGGGGGGGGGGGGGGGGGGGGGGGGGGGGGGGGGGGGGGGGGGGGGGGGGGGGGGGGGGGGGGGGGGGGGGGGGGGGGGGGGGGGGGGGGGGGGGGGGGGGGGGGGGGGGGGGGGGGGGGGGGGGGGGGGGGGGGGGGGGGGGGGGGGGGGGGGGGGGGGGGGGGGGGGGGGGGGGGGGGGGGGGGGGGGGGGGGGGGGGGGGGGGGGGGGGGGGGGGGGGGGGGGGGGGGGGGGGGGGGGGGGGGGGGGGGGGGGGGGGGGGGGGGGGGGGGGGGGGGGGGGGGGGGGGGGGGGGGGGGGGGGGGGGGGGGGGGGGGGGGGGGGGGGGGGGGGGGGGGGGGGGGGGGGGGGGGGGGGGGGGGGGGGGGGGGGGGGGGGGGGGGGGGGGGGGGGGGGGGGGGGGGGGGGGGGGGGGGGGGGGGGGGGGGGGGGGGGGGGGGGGGGGGGGGGGGGGGGGGGGGGGGGGGGGGGGGGGGGGGGGGGGGGGGGGGGGGGGGGGGGGGGGGGGGGGGGGGGGGGGGGGGGGGGGGGGGGGGGGGGGGGGGGGGGGGGGGGGGGGGGGGGGGGGGGGGGGGGGGGGGGGGGGGGGGGGGGGGGGGGGGGGGGGGGGGGGGGGGGGGGGGGGGGGGGGGGGGGGGGGGGGGGGGGGGGGGGGGGGGGGGGGGGGGGGGGGGGGGGGGGGGGGGGGGGGGGGGGGGGGGGGGGGGGGGGGGGGGGGGGGGGGGGGGGGGGGGGGGGGGGGGGGGGGGGGGGGGGGGGGGGGGGGGGGGGGGGGGGGGGGGGGGGGGGGGGGGGGGGGGGGGGGGGGGGGGGGGGGGGGGGGGGGGGGGGGGGGGGGGGGGGGGGGGGGGGGGGGGGGGGGGGGGGGGGGGGGGGGGGGGGGGGGGGGGGGGGGGGGGGGGGGGGGGGGGGGGGGGGGGGGGGGGGGGGGGGGGGGGGGGGGGGGGGGGGGGGGGGGGGGGGGGGGGGGGGGGGGGGGGGGGGGGGGGGGGGGGGGGGGGGGGGGGGGGGGGGGGGGGGGGGGGGGGGGGGGGGGGGGGGGGGGGGGGGGGGGGGGGGGGGGGGGGGGGGGGGGGGGGGGGGGGGGGGGGGGGGGGGGGGGGGGGGGGGGGGGGGGGGGGGGGGGGGGGGGGGGGGGGGGGGGGGGGGGGGGGGGGGGGGGGGGGGGGGGGGGGGGGGGGGGGGGGGGGGGGGGGGGGGGGGGGGGGGGGGGGGGGGGGGGGGGGGGGGGGGGGGGGGGGGGGGGGGGGGGGGGGGGGGGGGGGGGGGGGGGGGGGGGGGGGGGGGGGGGGGGGGGGGGGGGGGGGGGGGGGGGGGGGGGGGGGGGGGGGGGGGGGGGGGGGGGGGGGGGGGGGGGGGGGGGGGGGGGGGGGGGGGGGGGGGGGGGGGGGGGGGGGGGGGGGGGGGGGGGGGGGGGGGGGGGGGGGGGGGGGGGGGGGGGGGGGGGGGGGGGGGGGGGGGGGGGGGGGGGGGGGGGGGGGGGGGGGGGGGGGGGGGGGGGGGGGGGGGGGGGGGGGGGGGGGGGGGGGGGGGGGGGGGGGGGGGGGGGGGGGGGGGGGGGGGGGGGGGGGGGGGGGGGGGGGGGGGGGGGGGGGGGGGGGGGGGGGGGGGGGGGGGGGGGGGGGGGGGGGGGGGGGGGGGGGGGGGGGGGGGGGGGGGGGGGGGGGGGGGGGGGGGGGGGGGGGGGGGGGGGGGGGGGGGGGGGGGGGGGGGGGGGGGGGGGGGGGGGGGGGGGGGGGGGGGGGGGGGGGGGGGGGGGGGGGGGGGGGGGGGGGGGGGGGGGGGGGGGGGGGGGGGGGGGGGGGGGGGGGGGGGGGGGGGGGGGGGGGGGGGGGGGGGGGGGGGGGGGGGGGGGGGGGGGGGGGGGGGGGGGGGGGGGGGGGGGGGGGGGGGGGGGGGGGGGGGGGGGGGGGGGGGGGGGGGGGGGGGGGGGGGGGGGGGGGGGGGGGGGGGGGGGGGGGGGGGGGGGGGGGGGGGGGGGGGGGGGGGGGGGGGGGGGGGGGGGGGGGGGGGGGGGGGGGGGGGGGGGGGGGGGGGGGGGGGGGGGGGGGGGGGGGGGGGGGGGGGGGGGGGGGAAAGTCAAAATGATATGACCACTCCTGACAAGCAAAATGAATCAGTAGGCTCCAAGGCCTGCATAGCTTGCACTTCCTTCTCCCACTCCCACTCCTCCCATTCCACCATTCCACTTAATATCAATTTGTGCAGTCTTGCAAACATGGCAGCAACCTGGGATGAAGCATGGTGGCAGTGACTATGTGGCTGCACGAATTCAGACCCAACATGCTTGATTGCTGGAGCTTGTCTGATGTCTAGGTAATCTACACATGGGAGCGCACACAAGGCTTGGAGTAGACGGCGAGTGTGAAGGAGCTCCCTGCCCTCACCCCTAGCTTCGCCGGCGGCCACTCCGGCCCCAGCGCCCACCTCTCGCGCCGGCCGCCGCTCCGGCCCCGGCGCCCACCTCTCCTCTCCTGCCATGGCGTCGCATCTCCACTTCTCTGCGTCTGGCTCCTCTTCTGGGGCTTCCTCGTCGGCGTCGCCGCCGCCCCCCTCTCCGCCGCCCCCTCCTCCACGGCCGACG
>JAAAWM010008127.1:0-12065 GCA_036873465.1 Thinopyrum obtusiflorum
CAATGCAATGATTTGCCTGCGAGTTCAGGCTCCAAGTTACTCCTTTATAAAATTGGCAAATAGTAGCACAATACCAAATTACCAATACATGACAAGTACAATAATCAGGATAAAGACCAGTACCAACCTGTGTGAGGTAGCATCTCAATTACTTTTTCCTTTGACTGGAAGCCGAGATAAGTGAAGCGACTGACAGCAAAGGAAGAAAGCAGGCCCAGATTAGTGACTGACAGGAAAGGACGGAAGCTGTCGAGGCAATGAAGCACCCAAAGTTTTTGTGTAGTTCCACCAAAATTGAGCATCCCTGTTGGCACATATATTGAGAGAGTGAGATTACTGTAATAGTGGGACTAGTTGATGAAACATACACTAACAAATAGAAGCACCCTCATTATCTTAATGGGTAAAGTTAGCAACATAGTAGTCTTGCTTAAAGAGAGGTATTAGTTTATTTAATCAGTGCCAATTAGCTCAACACTCAAAGCATTACCATGTATCATAGGTTGCAAAACTTTAACGTGCAAAGAGTAAAGGAGTTTCTCATGACAGTAGCACGATACAAATAGAGATGACAGCAAACTCCCCCCCCCCCCCCCCCCCCCCCCCCCCCCCCCCCCCCCCCCCCCCCCCCCCCCCCCCCCCCCCCCCCCCCCCCCCCCCCCCCCCCCCCCCCCCCCCCCCCCCCCCCCCCCCCCCCCCCCCCCCCCCCCCCCCCCCCCCCCCCCCCCCCCCCCCCCCCCCCCCCCCCCCCCCCCCCCCCCCCCCCCCCCCCCCCCCCCCCCCCCCCCCCCCCCCCCCCCCCCCCCCCCCCCCCCCCCCCCCCCCCCCCCCCCCCCCCCCCCCCCCCCCCCCCCCCCCCCCCCCCCCCCCCCCCCCCCCCCCCCCCCCCCCCCCCCCCCCCCCCCCCCCCCCCCCCCCCCCCCCCCCCCCCCCCCCCCCCCCCCCCCCCCCCCCCCCCCCCCCCCCCCCCCCCCCCCCCCCCCCCCCCCCCCCCCCCCCCCCCCCCCCCCCCCCCCCCCCCCCCCCCCCCCCCCCCCCCCCCCCCCCCCCCCCCCCCCCCCCCCCCCCCCCCCCCCCCCCCCCCCCCCCCCCCCGCTCCACCACATGATTCACCTCCATAGACAAACATACACACGTACATGATTCATCATAGGGTGCTACTAAAGATTTGTTTAACTCCAACAGGAAAATTAGGCAGCAATAAATTAGTGGTACTGAAGTACTCCTAATTAATTAAGTGAGACAGCAGAAGTGGAAGGGCTCCCTGGAGGATCGTCTCACATGTAAGGTAGTCGTTGCCGGAGCCCTTGAATGGCCTCGACTGAGGCCTCTGGCTTCAGCAAGATCGCCTTGGCACTGTTTATTCTTCTTCTTCTTCCTCTTCATGCTCTATTTCTCATTCTCCTCACCAGTTGGTGAAACCAAGTACATGATTGGCCTTCTATTTCAAAATTGGTTTTGTCAGTGAGGGAGTACAAGTGTACTAGTAAAAAATAGCATTATTTTCTCATGGCAGTCGCAAAATAGAGATGAACACATGCATTAAATATCATTCTTACCTAAAGGAAGGTTATGGTGATAATATGGATGATGAGGATTGGAACACAGATCTCCCTTTGTGCAGTTCCACCGAAATGAACCAACTATTCCATTCTGACATTCCAGTTAAACAGCACAAAAGTCACTTCTTTTAAGAAGAGTTTTGTGCAGTGCACCAAAAGGTCACAACAGCAACCAGGTGAAATGGATATCCCTGTTTACACAAAAAGCTACAGAGGAAACAGTCAGAGTCACAAACAATTACAGGCAAAAACATTTGGCTAAACTTGTCATGGCTTATAACAGTGGGGGGGGGGGGGGGGGGGGGGGGGGGGGGGGGGGGGGGGGGGGGGGGGGGGGGGGGGGGGGGGGGGGGGGGGGGGGGGGGGGGGGGGGGGGGGGGGGGGGGGGGGGGGGGGGGGGGGGGGGGGGGGGGGGGGGGGGGGGGGGGGGGGGGGGGGGGGGGGGGGGGGGGGGGGGGGGGGGGGGGGGGGGGGGGGGGGGGGGGGGGGGGGGGGGGGGGGGGGGGGGGGGGGGGGGGGGGGGGGGGGGGGGGGGGGGGGGGGGGGGGGGGGGGGGGGGGGGGGGGGGGGGGGGGGGGGGGGGGGGGGGGGGGGGGGGGGGGGGGGGGGGGGGGGGGGGGGGGGGGGGGGGGGGGGGGGGGGGGGGGGGGGGGGGGGGGGGGGGGGGGGGGGGGGGGGGGGGGGGGGGGGGGGGGGGGGGGGGGGGGGGGGGGGGGGGGGGGGGGGGGGGGGGGGGGGGGGGGGGGGGGGGGGGGGGGGGGGGGGGGGGGGGGGGGGGGGGGGGGGGGGGGGGGGGGGGGGGGGGGGGGGGGGGGGGGGGGGGGGGGGGGGGGGGGGGGGGGGGGGGGGGGGGGGGGGGGGGGGGGGGGGGGGGGGGGGGGGGGGGGGGGGGGGGGGGGGGGGGGGGGGGGGGGGGGGGGGGGGGGGGGGGGGGGGGGGGGGGGGGGGGGGGGGGGGGGGGGGGGGGGGGGGGGGGGGGGGGGGGGGGGGGGGGGGGGGGGGGGGGGGGGGGGGGGGGGGGGGGGGGGGGGGGGGGGGGGGGGGGGGGGGGGGGGGGGGGGGGGGGGGGGGGGGGGGGGGGGGGGGGGGGGGGGGGGGGGGGGGGGGGGGGGGGGGGGGGGGGGGGGGGGGGGGGGGGGGGGGGGGGGGGGGGGGGGGGGGGGGGGGGGGGGGGGGGGGGGGGGGGGGGGGGGGGGGGGGGGGGGGGGGGGGGGGGGGGGGGGGGGGGGGGGGGGGGGGGGGGGGGGGGGGGGGGGGGGGGGGGGGGGGGGGGGGGGGGGGGGGGGGGGGGGGGGGGGGGGGGGGGGGGGGGGGGGGGGGGGGGGGGGGGGGGGGGGGGGGGGGGGGGGGGGGGGGGGGGGGGGGGGGGGGGGGGGGGGGGGGGGGGGGGGGGGGGGGGGGGGGGGGGGGGGGGGGGGGGGGGGGGGGGGGGGGGGGGGGGGGGGGGGGGGGGGGGGGGGGGGGGGGGGGGGGGGGGGGGGGGGGGGGGGGGGGGGGGGGGGGGGGGGGGGGGGGGGGGGGGGGGGGGGGGGGGGGGGGGGGGGGGGGGGGGGGGGGGGGGGGGGGGGGGGGGGGGGGGGGGGGGGGGGGGGGGGGGGGGGGGGGGGGGGGGGGGGGGGGGGGGGGGGGGGGGGGGGGGGGGGGGGGGGGGGGGGGGGGGGGGGGGGGGGGGGGGGGGGGGGGGGGGGGGGGGGGGGGGGGGGGGGGGGGGGGGGGGGGGGGGGGGGGGGGGGGGGGGGGGGGGGGGGGGGGGGGGGGGGGGGGGGGGGGGGGGGGGGGGGGGGGGGGGGGGGGGGGGGGGGGGGGGGGGGGGGGGGGGGGGGGGGGGGGGGGGGGGGGGGGGGGGGGGGGGGGGGGGGGGGGGGGGGGGGGGGGGGGGGGGGGGGGGGGGGGGGGGGGGGGGGGGGGGGGGGGGGGGGGGGGGGGGGGGGGGGGGGGGGGGGGGGGGGGGGGGGGGGGGGGGGGGGGGGGGGGGGGGGGGGGGGGGGGGGGGGGGCGCTCAGCCAGAGATAACGGAGCGGCCAGCAGTGGGTCTCCTCCCTCGCTGTCAATGACGGCCTAAACGCTGCCCCTCCTCCCCTTCACCGGCAGAGGGGGGTACGTCCGGATCTGTAACCAGCGGTGAGGATAGAAAGACAGTGTTTTTTGAAGGGAGAAAGACAGTGTTACCACCCCTATCTTGTTTAGATCTGGAGAGGATGAGAGTGTGTGAATAGAGCAACCCTAGCAAGCAAGCACGGAGGCTTCGGCCTATATATACGTAGTGGGGTAGTTTTCCTTTTTCACTCCATCAAAACAATCATTTAAAATTGTGTACTACGTGCCAGGTCGCCTTTTTTTTTAGTTGTTGATAGTTTTTTGAGATAGCTACCCGCTTGTTACAAGTGGTGTTACGGTGTGCCAGGTCGCACTTTGTATCGTTCAAGTCTGGTACAAGTCCCTCCATTAAATGAACAACCTCCCCCTCGTAAAAATTGTGAACAAGCCCATGGCTAAAATTATCGGAAACGTGGGTTGCCCCAACATGCATTATTATTTATATTTTCTACTCCCTCCATTCCTAAATATAAGTCTTTTTTATTAGCCACACCTAAGACAAGAATTTTTTTTATTAGCAGTGAACCCCACATGTCATAGACACAAAAAGTGTGGCAAGATTCCCTTAGGCAAGCCAAAGTGTGTCTAACAATTTGAGCAACTCAAGTTAGGCAAGTGTGGCAAGTGTGGGAAAAAATAATGTGGCAACATAAGACAAACATAGTCACAATCCAAACAGCCCCGTAATTTTTTGTGACATGCATGAAAATTTGGTTAGTTAAATTTATAGTCAAAATTTGGCAAGGTGCATCAAATCAACACATGCAAGTATCAAAAGGGAAGTCACGGCATGCATGCATGCCTTGTACTCCCTCCGTTTCCAAATATAAGTCTTTTTAGAGATTGCAACAAGTGACTACATACAAAGCAAAATATGTCTACATACATCTGTATGTAGTAGTCCATTTGAAATGTGTAAAAAGACTTATATCGAGTGCAGTGCTTTGATGTGTCGCGTCAACTCGTACAAGACTGAGAAGTTTGATTACTACAACGCCCTCTCCCTCGCGGACTGAGCTTCGGTGCCTTAACTGCACCTGCCTTTGGCTGCATGACAGGTGGGCCAACCACCTGTTGGGCCCACCTGTCATAGACGCAAAGGCAGGAGCAGTAAGTCAATGAAGCTGCGTCCCTCCCTCGCGCATGAGTGTGGTGGCTGGCAGGACTAGTAGGAGCTTTCGCTACATGCTTCTTGACGGCGGCGAACTTGTGGATGGAGTTGACCATCATGTCATCCATGCGAGAGGCGAAGCCGGCGTCGGCGAGGGCTACGACGCTGGCGGTCGCCAGCACCGTCTGGAAACGCTACGCGGTGCGGGGCCGCAGGCCGGCGCCTTGGATGATTTGGCACAGCCGACTGCCGCTCGCGACCATCGCCTCCATAGGTGCTTCTGGCTTCTGGTCACTTGGTCTTGGATTGGAGTGAGCAGTGTTGCGCAGAGCCTAAGGAGTAGATGGATTGTTGTGGTGGGGCGCCTTTATATGAGAATCCAAACTCTGTTGCATTCACATCGTGCTGGCTCTATTCTGCTTCTCCAATTAATTCCCTCTGCATGTAGAGTAATTTGAGGATGCATCATTGACCGTTCAACGTCTCGGGAACCGCTACCCTCTCCCTCCTTGGCATTCAAGCACCTATGGAGGCGACTGCCGCTCGCGTCTATCGCGTGTCAGGAGACGTTCCCGTCGACGACGAGGTGCCTATGGTGACTTCATAAATTTCAAGATGATAGTACTAGTATACTCAATATTGTGCACCGCGACCAAGGCCGAGAGGAAAATGAGAGAACTACGTATTTATTTACGGTGTAGATTCACTCATTTTGCTCCATATGTACTCCATCTCAGTGTAGTCTAGTCACTTGTTGAAATCTCTAGAAAGGCAAATACTCCTTTCTGGTTTACAGGGCTATACTAGCAAGTACTCCCTCCATCCGAAAATACTTGTCATCAAAATGGATAAAAAAGATGTATCTAGAACTAATATACATCTAGATACATCCCCTTTTATTCATTTTGATGACAAGTATTTCCGAACGGAGGGAGTACTACAATAGTGGGCTCACATAGCAATTTTGTCTCATGCAAGAGCCTGGCTATATGCATGCTCCAAGGTTCGCAACTGCCACGTTCGGGTTGCACTTGGCTCTTCGCCTCTTCGAGAAGACGAACAATGATGTTACTACTACTGCTTCTACAGTATCGAATCCACTGCTGCATGTCCGTCCACCGCGAGCGGGAGGGATAGCTTGTTGTAGTACTATAAGCAAAAGCCTGTCCTTGTCTGCGAGCCACCGCACTCATGGGCGAGGGAGAAGGCGTGTAGTAGTAAAATCAAGCTTCTCCTCATTGTACGAGTTGACGCGACACATCATAGCACTGGCCCCACATGGTTGCCTCTAAACTTGGCTGAAAGACCCGCAATGTACAATACTCCATTTGCTGCAACCTCTAACATTTACCCCACCACAAATTAAAATATATATTCCTGTCTTGACCAGATGAGCGTGCAAACTAGAATCACCAGCCCCCCCCCCCCCCCCCCCCCCCCCCCCTGGAGCCGACCCCAACGATTTTAAGCTTACAGGCACGGTACACGCTATCCTAGACTACTCTACACATGAAACTGCCACACGAGCGTCCGGGCTGCGCTTGGCTCATCGCCTCTTCGGGAGTACTACTGCAGTGGAGGAGTACTACAGTATGCTTCTGGCCATCTGACACCGATTGAACTGCTGCATGTCCACCGCATACGGGAGGGAGAGCGTGTAGCGAACGAAAGCTTCTCCTAGTCCTGCCAGCCACCACGCTCATGGGCGAGGGAGGGATGCAGCTTCATTGACTTACTGCTCCTGCCTTTGCGTCCATGATAGGTGGGCCCAACAGGTCAGTGGCCCACCTGTCATGCAGCCAAAGGCAGGTGCGGTTAAGGCGAGAGGGCGTTGTAGTAATCAAACTTCCCGGTCTTGTACGAGTTGACGCGACACATCAAAGCACTGCACTCGATATATTTCAATAATTTGCGTTTACTGATGCATTAATTACAACGCATGCATGCATGCCGTGACTCTCCTTTTGATACTTGCCCCCCCCCCCCCCCCCCCCCCCCCCCCCCCCCCCCCCCCCCCCCCCCCCCCCCCCCCCCCCCCCCCCCCCCCCCCCCCCCCCCCCCCCCCCCCCCCCCCCCCCCGGAACAGGACCCGACGATGGAGCTCTCTATGGTCTCGATGGACCTCACCTTGCTCCACTGCCCCTTGTGCCTCCGCCCCTTGAAGCCTCCAGTGTATGAGGTTTGAATACACCTCGTCCGTTCGGCTGATCGAGCAAGGTGCAGGTTTCTTGATTGATGTGTTGTTCGATTGATTTGTGCAGTGCAAGGGAGGGCACCTGGCTTGCGCGGACTGCGCGTCGAGCGCCTCGGGAACCAGCGGCAGTGCTAGAAGTGTGAGTGCGGCGGTGGCTTCGATGTGCGGAACACGGCGGTGGACGCCGTCCTCTCCTCGGTGAGGGTGGAGTGCCCGCACGAAGGCTGTGGGCTCTATGTCACTTACCACAAGCTCGCCGATCACCAGAGCGTGTGTCCGCTCGCGCCCTGCAAATGCCCCATGCCTGTCTGCGGCTACGAAGGCCCACCGCCGGTGCTCTCCCACCACATCAGCATCGTGCATCCCATGCCCATGCACAGGATCCAGTACGGCAAGGCGCTCCAGCTGCAAGTGCCACTGTCGGAGCCACGGCTCTTGCTGTTCATGGAGGAGGACGGCCGCGCATTTTTCTTGGTCGGCGGCGTGCTCGACATCGGCGCGCCTATCGCCGTGTCGGTCATCTGCATCAGAGCGGGGGCGTCCCCACTGCCGCACTACGTGGCCAAGCTGTGGGCGAACGGCCCGCCGGGGGAGCCCAAAGGCAGGACTGACGCCGTCAAGGTGGAAATGGAGGTGACAAGCAGTAGGGATCCCGGCGACGTCGCCGTGCAGGAGTTGACCTTCTTCACAGTTCCACCCAAGCTGCTGGCCGGGGCTAAGCTGGTATCCCTCCACATTCAGATTGACAAGCTCACATCCTAAATGATTCTACAGTGCCTTCTGTTTATCTTAGTAATATGCTAATATAGGGGTTAGCTCGGTCTACTTTAGCTTAAGAGATGGTGGGCTTTGGTGGCGATGCAGCAATTACCTCGACATCATATCAGCAGTGAAAGTAATTTCGAACAGTCGAATGGATATTTTGTGTCTGTTGGATATAAAGATCCTTTGGGTAAGAAGTAACAGCTTATATGCTTTTTTTTCGAAACGGAACAGTGATACTAGTATAATTTTTGTTGACATGCACTAATATTTTCGAAACGGACGTCGGGCTGTAGCTAGAAGGGCAATTGGGACGCGGCATCGGCCCATACCGCGGTGACCCCCGATTGGGATGCACCGACTGTGGATTTTCTCCCTCGCCGATGTCGACCGCGTCTACACAGAACATTGTTCCCTTCCCCCAGCTGCGGGATCAGGCCGGATATGTGACCAGTGGTGTGGCCACCATCGTTCTATGCTTGTGAAGAGAGCAACCCAAGCAAGCAGGCTTGTAGCTTAGGCTCCTGCTAGTGTATATATAGTGGTTTTCTTTTTCTCTCCATATCAACCATTTTATATTGCGTACGTGTCATTGAAGAGTGAAATGATGGTTGCTTCTTCCGACTAACTTACTGTGTGATTTGACTGCTCCTTTAGTGGCCCCTACACGTACTCCCCCTACGTGTATGCAACAGTCACACGTACACATGGATGCAAAAACGCGCGCGACGCCCTAATGCATGCATGTCCGAGCACACGACGGAACACACACGGTCACGCTCAAGTGCTCAACCTACATGTGCGTGCACACACATACTCAGCCAGGGTGAGCTAGTGACCATATAAACACCGGAAAATGTATATATTGAGCGTAATGAGCGTATTATGAAGTCCACTGACCGTATTTTTACAAATATACAGTGACAGACAGTGTATTTATCTCGTTTGAAATTAAGCCATATTAACCGGAGAGGAGGCAGTATGGACTAGCATTACTTTGCTGTGTCCCGTCAACTTGCTGAACGAGGAGAAGCTTGCAGGACGGGAGAAGCTTGCGCGCGGTGGCTCGCAGGACAAGGAGAAACTTTGGACTAATGCAAGCTCTCCTTCGCTCAGGCGGTGGACGTGCAACAGTTAATTCGGTGTCAGATTGCCAGAAGCACACACTATACTAGTACTATTATTGTTGCACTTCCCGAAGAGGCGAACAGCCAAGCGCAAAGTTTACTAGTACTAGTACTACTACTATAGTCTATAGAGGTATGTACAATACTAGTACTAGGAACCGGATGGAGGAGCGTCTGCACTCTTATTATATTTTTAAAATGTGATAAAGCAATCTTCAACATTTGGTTCTCTTCGAGGGTTCTCGCATGTGATAATGGAAGTTGATTGCATGGAACACTCGCCACAATTCTCACTTAATTCTGGCTCATATCCTGTTACAAATAGGAGCGCTCAGTAATATTTCCTCTTTTTTTGTTATTCAGCATGTAAACAGGTCAGCAAACCTTGTGGCGCATCTTTGTGCGAACCGTGCTTGCTGCACTTTGAATGTGTCCGAGAGCTGGCTTGATGAAACACCTCGCTTCCTACTTCTTTTTTTGCGGGGTACCTCGCTTCCTAGTGACCAGTGTCTTGGCTGATCATCCTAAGAATGCTTATATATGAATAAAGCTCTCTCATTTACCCGCAAAAAAGATTAAGCCATATTAACCGGAAAGGAGGGGGTATGGACTAGCACTACTTGTTGGTGTGTCCCGTCAACTCGCAGAACGAGGAGAAGCTTGCAGGACAAGGTGAAGCTCACTTACGCCTTTTGACTAATGCAACGTACCCTCGCCCAGGCGGTGGACATGCATCAGTTCATTCGGTGTCAGATTGCCAGAGGCATACACTGTAGTACCGAACATGCGGAGTACCATCATTGTTCGACTTCACGAAGAGGCGAAGAGCCAAGCGCAAGGTTTAGTAGTACGAGTAGACTACTACTAGAACCGCATGGTGGAGCCTCTGTACTCTTATTTTTTTTAATCTCTGATAAAGTACACATTTATTCCGGAGAAGGGCGGAAAACGGCAGCCCAACATGTAATGATGATATCGATCAACCATGCTCGAATATATCTTGGCCTCCGTGCGAGCCCGTCTGTGTGTTCTCGCTCCTCGTCTCTCTCAAGGAACGGCGGGTTGGCCATTTTGCCGTCAATTGAGATTGGTTTGCTCACACTCCGGTCCTACATGTCAGTGATATGCCAAGAGGAGGTGCGTTGATCGACTGGCCATACGCGTACTTGGTTTTGCACCTTCATACTACTCCTCCCTCTGTCACAGTTTACAGGGCGCGCTTCATTATGATGCATTTCTCTCAATGCATTTCCACCACCAGAGAGACTTTAGACGCATTTGGTTTAATGCTCAATTAATTAGGGCGTGGTAACCGCAATTTTCTCTCAATGTAGTACTACGGAGTGGAGTAAGTGCATGCATGTGTGTACCCGGGGTGGAAGCACTGCATGCATGTGTGCACGCATTATTTCCTCTAGTAATAGACGCCGTGCTATAACTACCAATGCTATTTTTCAGGCCGATCGCTAGTCGCCTTGGTCCCAGAGATTTTCTCTTTTTCTGAAGCGCGCTCTATAAACAGTGACGGATGGAGTAGTATGAGCGGATTCAAAGAAGAGCGTATTGATGGTTGCTTCTTCCGAGCAACTTACAGTGGGAAAGGTGGGGCTTATGATTTGACTGCTCATTACTCACTATTAATGCAACGCAACGACCGGTCTGAGTCTCCCATGCGCCTGTGCACTACGCCCTCGGTTCTTAAATATACTCCGAAGTATTTGTCTTTCTAGAGATTTCAACGAGTGACTACTCAAATATTTGTCTTTTTAGAGATTCAAATGGACTACTACATACGGATGTATATAGACATATTTTAGAGTGTAGATTCACTCATTTTGCTCCGTATGTAGTCACTTGTTGAAATCTCTAGAAAGACAAATATTTAGGAACGGAGGGAGTACACATACGAAGCAAAATGAGTGAATCTACACTCTAAAATATGCCCATTTGAAATTTGTAAAAAGACAAATATTATTGATGACAGTTGCGACGACAAAAAAGAAGCATATTCATTGTCCTAAGGGAAGATAACAACATGGTTGTGTTTGTCTAAAATGGTGTGAGGACGAGATTGCAATATGGAAAGTACGCCGGACGAGCTATGTTTTGTGCAAAGAACTATGGAAGATCCACATGCAGCGACGTGGGAAGACGGGCAGTGGAGCAAGGCCGGAGGGGATACCTGGAGGTCGTCGGGATGTAACTAGGTGAGCGGCAGCAGGCGGAATCTGCCCATACTGCGGCAGCGAGCAGGTGGCGTAGGCCCTACCGCGCCAGAGCTTGGTCAGAGAGAACGGCGTGTACCGTAGATCTGGACGTGCTGCCTCGGCGTCGTCGAACGGAGAAATTATGCATGTCCTCCCTTTTCGCTTGCGGACGGGATGCGGCCGGATCAGTGACCAACGGTGAGAGAGAGAGAGAGAGGCCACCACAGCCTTGTGTGAGATACTCTGAAGAGAGACAAACCAGGCAGGGAGGCTCCATTGTATATAGTGGAGTGGACTACCTTTTTCTCCATAAAAATCATTTTATATTCTGTGTACGTGCCATTGAGCGATATAACTTTATTTAAAAATAACGCGCCAACGCATCAAGTCGAACTTTGTTTCGTGCACGCGTGGTACACGGCCTCCGTAGGTAAACAACCGCTACACGCGTTCAAATTAGCACGTGGGCTGCCATTTCGTACAGAAATGAGCTCCACCGTGTACCCGCGCGGGTGTGGCTGGGCATGATGCGTGAGTACATGCACGGTGCACCTATTCTCTTCTTGTATACGTACACCACCTACGTGGGGTTGTGTGAGAGAGATACAAACGTAGAGAGATATAGTGTATGGGTTCGTGAGAGTTTTTTTTGGGGGGGTCAATCAAAAAATGTAACATATGCAATGTGTGTGAAATAGAGTCCTGGATATATCATATATATAGAGGGGGTGATCCATGAGAAGAGAGTGGAGGTATCATCGACTTGAGGTGTCCATAGAATCGAAGAGAGGGATGATGTGTGTGTGTGTGTGCGCGTGTGATCGATAAAGAGTGCCATCGAATTTGTGTGTGCCCACGTCAAAGATATAGAGTGGCTGGCCTACTAGAATGAGAGAGGGGACAGGTGTAGTTTGTCTCTGTGGCATGGATACCTACCTACAGCGCTCGACTATCGGTGTGTGGTGGGGGGAAGGGAGGCCTAATTAACTATAGAGGTACAATGGC
>JAAAWM010008128.1:0-12074 GCA_036873465.1 Thinopyrum obtusiflorum
GCCTCTCCGATGATGCGTGAGTAGTTCATTGTAGACCTTCGGGTCCGTAGTTATTAGCTAGATGGTTTCCTCTCTCTCTCTCTCTCTTGTGATTCTTAATACAATGGTCTCTTGGAGATCTATTTGATGTAACTCTTTTTGTGGTGTGTTTGTTGGGATCCGATGAACTTTGGGTTTATGATCAGATCTATATCTTTGTCCATGAAAGTTATTTGAGTTTCTTTGATCTCTTATATGCATGATTACTTATAGCCTCGTATTTCTTGTTCGAATCTTTGGTTTAGTTAGGCCGACTAGATCGATTTTTCTTGCCATGGGAAGAGGTGCTTTGTGATGGGTTCGATCTTACGGTGCTCAATCCTAGTGACAGAAGGGGACATGACACGTATGTATCATTGCTATTAAGGATAACAAGATGGGGTCTATTCCTACCTGAATAGATCTTGTCTACAGCATGTCATTGTTCTTATTGCATTACTTTGTTTCTCCATGAACTTAATACACTAGATGCATGCTGGATAGCGGTCAATGTGTGGGGGGGGGGGGGGGGGGGGGGGGGGGGGGGGGGGGGGGGGGGGGGGGGGGGGGGGGGGGGGGGGGGGGGGGGGGGGGGGGGGGGGGGGGGGGGGGGGGGGGGGGGGGGGGGGGGGGGGGGGGGGGGGGGGGGGGGGGGGGGGGGGGGGGGGGGGGGGGGGGGGGGGGGGGGGGGGGGGGGGGGGGGGGGGGGGGGGGGGGGGGGGGGGGGGGGGGGGGGGGGGGGGGGGGGGGGGGGGGGGGGGGGGGGGGGGGGGGGGGGGGGGGGGGGGGGGGGGGGGGGGGGGGGGGGGGGGGGGGGGGGGGGGGGGGGGGGGGGGGGGGGGGGGGGGGGGGGGGGGGGGGGGGGGGGGGGGGGGGGGGGGGGGGGGTATTCTAAAAACCCAAAAATACCTTGCTGCACTTTTTTGTTACTTCTTTTATTTCACGTTTATTCGAGATCTATTTATCCAATCTATCATAATTTTTATCCCGTCAACTTGACAATTTCTGGCACCGTTACCTGAAAGGGATTGACAACCCCTTTAACATGTCGGGTTGCAAGTATTTGTTCTTTGTGTGCAGGTACCGTTTATATAGTGTTGCTTGGTTCTCCTACTGGTTCGATAACCTTGGTCTCATCACCGAGGGAAATACCTACCGTAGCTGTGTTGCATCATCCCTTCCTCTTTGGGGAAATACCGACGTAGTTCAAGCGACATCAAAAGGAATTTCTGGCGCCGTTGTCGGGGAGACATCATTAACATCTATCAGGTTCCTAATCGCAAATATCATCTCCTTGCAATTTACATTATTTGCCATTTGCCTCTCGTTTTCATCTCCCCCACTTCACAAAAAATTGCCGTTTTATTCACCCTCTTTTTCGTTCGCCATTTTCTCGTCAGATCTATTTTTGTGTGCAATCTTGTTTGCGTAGTCACGATGACTCAAGAGAATACCAAGTTGTGTGACTTTTTCAATACCAACAATAATGATTTTATTAGCACTCCGACTGCTTCTCCCGCCACTAGTGCGGAATCTTGTGATATTAATGCCGCTTTGTTGAATCTTGTTATGAAAGATCAGTTTTCCAGTACTCCTAATGAGGATGTCGCGTCCCATCTTAACATATTCTTAGAATTATGCGATATGCAAAAGAAAAAAGATGTGGACAATGATATTGTGAAGTTGAAATTATTTCTGTTTTCTTTGCGAGATCGTGCAAAATTTTGGTTTTCTTCCTTGCCTCGCAATAGTATCGATTCTTGGGATAAGTGCAAGGATGCTTTTATTACTAAGTATTTTCTGCCTGCAAAAATTATTTCTCTTAGAACTCAGATCATGAATTTTAAGCAAATTGAGCATGAACATGTTGCATAATCTTGGGAAAGAATGAAATTGATGCTAAGAAATTGTCCTACTCATAGTTTAAATCTTTGGATGATCATACAAATTTTTTACGCGGGATTGAATTTTGTCTCTAGAAATCTTTTAGATTCCGCCGCGGCTGGTACTTTTATGCAAATTACTTTGGGTGAAGCTACTAAATTGCTTACCGAAAGAGCTCCTAGTAGTAAAAAAGTTAATTCGGTTGAAGAAATAAATTCTTTGAGTGAAAAAGTTGATGCTCTTATGAAATTGGCTGCTAATAAAAGTGCTCCTATTGATCTTAATGATGTGCCTTTGTCTACTTTGATTGAGCAAAATAGTGATGCCGTAGATGTGAATTTTGTCTCGCGAAACAATTTTAATAACAATGCTTATAGAGATAATTTTAATCCTAGACCTTTTCCTGGAAATTTCTCTAATAATTATGGTAATTCCTATGGTAATCCTTCTTATAATAATAATAGGAACAACTCTGATCTTGAGAACAATATTAAAGAATTTATCAATGCTCAAAAAGTTTTTAATTATACGATAGAAGAAAAGTTGAGTAAGATTGATGATATGTCTAGAAGCATTGATAGAATTTCTCATGATGTAGAAAATCTCAAGTTGAAAGCTTTTGTGCCTAAGGTTGAAGAATCAATTAAAGCTTTATATATTTCTATGGATGAAATCAAGAAAAGAACCGCTATGCTTAGAGCTAGAAGTGATTTTTTAGAAAAAGCATTTTCTAGTGATTGATTTCATAAAAATGATGAAGATCTTAAAGTGATTGGTATTTCTTCTATTGATTCCTTTTTTAGGAAAATTAAAATTGATGATAAAGGGACTGAAGAAGAGTCAACTTTAGCTAGAAGGCGTCCCGATAATTTAAAGGGTGAAAATCTTGTTGAAAATTTTGATAAAAGTGGGTTTGGAGAGGTCAAAACTTTAACTAACGATGTGCCCACTCTTTTGGATTACAAAGACTTTAATTATGATAGTTGCTCTTTGATTGACTGTATTTCTTTGTTGCAATCCATGATAAATTCACCCCATGCCTATGAACAAAATAAAGCTTTTACTAAACATATTTTTGATGCGATGATGAAAGCTTTTGAAGAAAAGTTGGAATTAGAAATTTCAATCCCTAGAAAATTACATGATAAATGGGAACCTACTATCAAAGTCAAGATTAAAAATTATGAGTGTTTTGCTTTATGTGACTTGGGTGCTAGTGTTTCCATAATTCCGAAGTCTTTATGTGATGTGCTTGGACTTACCAATATTGAAGAGTGTTCTTTAAATTTGCACTTGGCGGATTCTACTATTAAAAAGCCTTTGGGAAGAATTAAGGATGTTCTTATTCTTGTAAATAGGAATTATGTCCCCATAGATTTTGTTGTTCTTGATATTGATTGCAATCCGTCTTGCCCAATTATAATTGGTAGACCGTTTTTACGTACTATTGGTGCCGTGATTGATATGAAAGAAGGCAATATTAAATTTCAATTTCCACTAAGGAAGGGTATGGAACACTTCCCTAGAACAAGAATCAAGCCACCATATGAATCAATCATGAGGCATCCTATGGATCTAGAAATAAAGATGACAATACTTGAATCTATGCTTTATGCCTAGCTAGGGGCGTAAAATGATAGCGCTTGTTGGGAGGCAACCCAATGAATAAAATTTATTTTTGCCTTTTTCTTTCTATTCTTGAGTGTTTGCACAATTATGCCTCTGTTATGATTGTGGTTTTTATGTTTTAATTAGTGTTTGTGCCAAGTGAAGCCTTTGGGATAGCTTTGGTGATAGTTGATTTGATCTTGTTGGAAAACAGAAACTTTTGCGTCCAGTAAACTAATTGTCTAAAATCATATAAGAGAATAAAAAATCTGAATTTTTTACAAAAGATTGACATACAAATTTTCTCTGTTTTCCTAATTTTTCAGAAATTTTGGAGTTGCAGAAGTATGAGAACAATTCACATATTTACAGACTGTTCTGTTTTTGACAGATTCTGTTTTCTTTGCATTGTGTGCTTTTTTTGATGAATCTATGGTTTGTATCGGGGGGTATAAGCCATGGTAAAGTTAGAATACAGTAGATATAATTCAATAACAAAATTTTAATGGGTTTTCTACAGTACTTAAGGTAAAGATTGGTTTTCTTATACTAACGGATCTCACGAAGGTTTTGTTGAGTTTTGTGTGATTGAAGTTTTCAAGTTTTGGGTGAGATCACGATGGATGAAGGAATAAGGAGTAAGAAGAGCCTAAGCTTGGGGATGCCCCATGGCACCCCAAGCCATTATCCAAAGAGAAACAAGCAACTAAGCTTGGGATGCCCCCGAGTGGCATCCCCTCTTTCTTCTAACGACCATCGGTACTTTACTTGGAGCTATTTTTTTATTCATCTCATATCATGAGTTTTGCTTGGAGCGTCTTGTGTTATATGAATCTTTTCTTGTTTTGCTTTTTAATTTATGTCATCTTTCCTTGCTGAACACACCTATTTGGGAGAGCCAAAATTATGCTATGATTTGTTAGAATTGCTCTATGTGCTTCATTTAAAAATTTTGAGCTATGGAATTGCTCTAGTGCTTCACTTATATCTTTTTTAGCATGGTGTGCTTTAATATTTTTGAAGAAATGCTCTCATGCTTCACTTAGATTTATTTGAGAGTTAGTAATTTTGAAGAAATTCTCTCATGCTTCACTTATATTATTTTGAGAGAAGAAAATTTTATGCTCATGTTCTTCACTTAGATTTGTTTGAGCTATCAAAAACAACATATGAAACTAGTCCCAAAGTGATAGATATTCAAGAGGGATATAATAAAAACTTTCATGAAGATCATTGGACAAAATAAACTTGATTCTTCGTAATAGTTTTGCGATATGATGATATAATATGTGAGTCATGTTGATGAGTAATTGTGCTTTAGTAAGAATATTAGTGTTAAGGTTTGTGATTCCCTATGCAAGCACGAAAGTCAATAGTTATGCAATGAAATTACATCCTACTTGTGGTGCATTATTCGATGTTAGTTATGCTTAATGCTCGCTTATGAGATTTTTCGTTTCTTGGTTGGATGCTTCTCAATCTTTTTGCTAGCCTTCACTTGTACTAAGTAGGAATACTACTGGGGGGGGGGGGGGGGGGGGGGGGGGGGGGGGGGGGGGGGGGGGGGGGGGGGGGGGGGGGGGGGGGGGGGGGGGGGGGGGGGGGGGGGGGGGGGGGGGGGGGGGGGGGGGGGGGGGGGGGGGGGGGGGGGGGGGGGGGGGGGGGGGGGGGGGGGGGGGGGGGGGGGGGGGGGGGGGGGGGGGGGGGGGGGGGGGGGGGGGGGGGGGGGGGGGGGGGGGGGGGGGGGGGGGGGGGGGGGGGGGGGGGGGGGGGGGGGGGGGGGGGGGGGGGGGGGGGGGGGGGGGGGGGGGGGGGGGGGGGGGGGGGGGGGGGGGGGGGGGGGGGGGGGGGGGGGGGGGGGGGGGGGGGGGGGGGGGGGGGGGGGGGGGGGGGGGGGGGGGGGGGGGGGGGGGGGGGGGGGGGGGGGGGGGGGGGGGGGGGGGGGGGGGGGGGGGGGGGGGGGGGGGGGGGGGGGGGGGGGGGGGGGGGGGGGGGGGGGGGGGGGGGGGGGGGGGGGGGGGGGGGGGGGGGGGGGGGGGGGGGGGGGGGGGGGGGGGGGGGGGGGGGGGGGGGGGGGGGGGGGGGGGGGGGGGGGGGGGGGGGGGGGGGGGGGGGGGGGGGGGGGGGGGGGGGGGGGGGGGGGGGGGGGGGGGGGGGGGGGGGGGGGGGGGGGGGGGGGGGGGGGGGGGGGGGGGGGGGGGGGGGGGGGGGGGGGGGGGGGGGGGGGGGGGGGGGGGGGGGGGGGGGGGGGGGGGGGGGGGGGGGGGGGGGGGGGGGGGGGGGGGGGGGGGGGGGGGGGGGGGGGGGGGGGGGGGGGGGGGGGGGGGGGGGGGGGGGGGGGGGGGGGGGGGGGGGGGGGGGGGGGGGGGGGGGGGGGGGGGGGGGGGGGGGGGGGGGGGGGGGGGGGGGGGGGGGGGGGGGGGGGGGGGGGGGGGGGGGGGGGGGGGGGGGGGGGGGGGGGGGGGGGGGGGGGGGGGGGGGGGGGGGGGGGGGGGGGGGGGGGGGGGGGGGGGGGGGGGGGGGGGGGGGGGGGGGGGGGGGGGGGGGGGGGGGGGGGGGGGGGGGGGGGGGGGGGGGGGGGGGGGGGGGGGGGGGGGGGGGGGGGGGGGGGGGGGGGGGGGGGGGGGGGGGGGGGGGGGGGGGGGGGGGGGGGGGGGGGGGGGGGGGGGGGGGGGGGGGGGGGGGGGGGGGGGGGGGGGGGGGGGGGGGGGGGGGGGGGGGGGGGGGGGGGGGGGGGGGGGGGGGGGGGGGGGGGGGGGGGGGGGGGGGGGGGGGGGGGGGGGGGGGGGGGGGGGGGGGGGGGGGGGGGGGGGGGGGGGGGGGGGGGGGGGGGGGGGGGGGGGGGGGGGGGGGGGGGGGGGGGGGGGGGGGGGGGGGGGGGGGGGGGGGGGGGGGGGGGGGGGGGGGGGGGGGGGGGGGGGGGGGGGGGGGGGGGGGGGGGGGGGGGGGGGGGGGGGGGGGGGGGGGGGGGGGGGGGGGGGGGGGGGGGGGGGGGGGGGGGGGGGGGGGGGGGGGGGGGGGGGGGGGGGGGGGGGGGGGGGGGGGGGGGGGGGGGGGGGGGGGGGGGGGGGGGGGGGGGGGGGGAACTTTGAGTTTATGATCAGATCTATATTTTTATCCATGAAAGTTATTTGAGTTTCTTTGATCTCTTATATGCATGATTACTTATAGCCTCGTATTTCTTCTTTGAATCTTTGGTTTAGTTAGGCCGACTAGATCGATTTTTCTTGCCATGAGAAGAGGTGCTTTCTGATGGGTTCGATCTTATGGTGCTCAATCCCAGTGACAGAAGGGGACATGACACGTATGTATCGTTGCTATTAAGGATAACAAGACGGGGTCTATTCCTACATGAATAGATCTTGTCTACATCATGTCATCGTTCTTATTGCATTACTCCGTTTCTCCATGAACTTAATACACTACATGCATGCTGGATAGCGGTCGATGTGTGGAGTAATAGTAGTAGATGCAGGCAGGAGTCGGTATACTAATCTTGGACGTGATGCCTATATAATGATCATTGCCTGGATATCGTCATGATTATTTGAAGTTCTATCAATTGCCCAACAGTAATTTGTTTACCCACCGTATGCTATTTTTCTCGAGAGAAGCCACTAGTGAAATCTACGGCCACGGGGTCTATCCTTCATCATATTTGCTTTACGATCTATTATTTGCTACTTTTATTTTGAGATCTATTATTCTAAAAACCCAAAAATACCTTGCTGCACTTTTTTGTTGCTTCTTTTATTTCATGTTTATTCGAGATCTATTTATCCAATCTATCATAATTTTTATCCCGTCAACTTGACAATTTCTGGCACCGTTACCCGAAAGGGATTGACAACCCCTTTAACACGTCGGGTTGCAAGTATTTGTTCGTTGTGTGCATGTACCATTTGCATAGTGTTGCTTGGTTCTCCTACTGATTCGATAACCTTGGTCTCATCACTGAGGGAAATACCTACTATAGCTGTGCTGCATCATCCCTTCCTCTTTGGGGAAACATCGACGTAGTTCAAGCGACATCACGGACGAAGCCTTCCGGGAGCTCAAGCGCATGCTCTCCACCGCACCAGTCCTGGCCGCGCCGGCTGACAAGGAGCCACTTTTACTATACATCGCCTCCACCTCGCGATCGGTCAGCACGGTGCTGGTGGTCGAGCGGCTGGAGAAGGGCAAGATCCAGGCAGTCCAGCGCCCGGTGTATTACCTAAGCGAGGTGCCCTCCGCCTCTAAGCAGAACTACCCCCACTAACAGAAGATGTTCTATGGCATGTACTTCACCGCCGAGTAGCTGAGACAGTACTTCCAAGAGCATACCATCACCATGGTGAGCACGGCTCCCATCGGCGAGATCATGGGCTGCCGGGACGCCTCCGGCCGGGTGACCAAGTGGGCCATCGAGCTAGTCGGCCATACAATCCTCTACGAGTCCCGCACCATCATCAAGTCCCAGGCGCTGGCCAACTTCCTCGTCGACTGGACAGAGACCCAGTACCTGCTGCCACCACCCGACTCGACGCACTGGCGCATGCACTTCGACGGCTCCAAGATGTGATCCGGCTTGGGAGCCGGCATCGTACTGTCTTCCCCGAAGGGCGACCGGCTGTGGTATGCACTGCAGATCCACTTTGCCTCCTCCAACAACGTTGCCGAGTACAAAGCCCTCGTGCACGGCCTCCGGCTGGCCAAAGAGATCGGCATCTGGTGCATCCTCTACTACGGCGACTCAGATTTGGTGGTGCAGCAAGCTTCCAGCGAATGGGACACCCAAGACGCCGACATGGCCAGCTACCGCTTCTTGGTCCAGCAGCTCTCCGGCAACTTCGACGGCTGCGAGTTCCTCCACGTACCGCACACGAAAAACGAGGCCGTCGACGTGTTGGCCAAGATAGGCTCATCCCGGCAAGCAATCCCACCCGTCTCCCTCGAGCACTTGCGCAAACTGTCCATCAAGCCGTCCCCTGACTCCGAGTCCATCTTCGTCCCGGACAACCCCGCGGCTCCCCCACCCAACCCTGAAGACCCCGGCCCAGTCCCGGGGGCTGCAGATCCCGACTCGGGGGCTGCCGGCTCCGGCTCAGGGGCTGCCGCCCTGGATCCCGTCCAAGTGGTCGTCTTCACGGTGGTAACAGCTCCGTCCTGGGCCTAGCCGATCCTTGCTTTCCTAGAAAGCGGAGCGCTCCCCATGGACGAGACTGAGGCCTGGCAAGTGCAGCGCCGGGCGTCCACCTCGAGCATCATCAACCACGAGCTCATCAGGCGCGGCACGACAGGCGTGTTCCAGGGCTGCGTCGAGCAAGACAAGGGCATTGAGATCCTCCTCGACATCCACCTGGGTGAGTGCGGGCACCACGCCGCCTCGAGGTCCCTGGTGGCCAAAGCTTTCCGCCACGACTTCTACTGGCCCACGGCCCTCAAAGATGCTGAGTCGCTTGTCCTCAAGTGTGAGGGTTGCAATGATTCAGCAAGCGCAACCACCCGCCGGTTTCAACCCTCCAAACCATCCCGATCACCTGGCCGTTTGCTGTCTAGAGGCTCGACATGGTTGGGCCCTTCAAAACCGCCCGAGGTGGCATGACACACTTGCTGGTGGCCATCGACAAATTCACCAAGTGGATCGAGGTGCGGCCGATCAAGAAACTCGACGGGCCGACGGCCTTCCGGTTCATCAAAGACATCGCAGTTCGCTATGGCGTCCCGCACGGCATCATCACGGACAATGGCACCAACTTCATGAAGGGCACGCTGGCCCAATACTGCTCCGTCTCCGGCATCCGGCTCGACTTGGCCTCCGTCGTGCATCCACAATCCAACGGCCAGGTCGAGCGGGCAAACGGCCTGATCCTGACCGGCATCAAGCCAAGACTCGTCAAGCCCCTCGTTCGCTGACCCGATAGCTGGCTTGACGAGCTGTCGGCCGTCCTCTGGAGTCTCCGGACAACACCGAATCGGTCGACCGGGTTCACCCCGTTCTTCCTTGTCTACGGAGCCGAAGCAATCATCCCGACCGACATCGAGTTTGACTCGCCCCGGGTCACCATGTACACGGAAGCCAAAGCTAAGGAAGCCCGTGAAGGCGGCGTCGACCTGCTCGAGGAGGCGCGCCTATTGGCCCTCAACCGATTGGCCATCTACCAGCAAAGCCTACGGCACTACCACAACAAGAAGATCAAGCCCCTAGCGTTCTGCGAGGGCGACCTCGTACTCCGACTCGTCCAGCAGCAAGCCGGCCAGCACAAACTGGCCTCCCCTTGGAAGGGCCCCTTCATCGTTAGCAAAGCCTTCTGTGACCGCAATGCCTACTACCTCATCAACGCACGCAAGCCGAACCAGGACAAGAAAGACACAGCCGGCGAAGAGACAAGCCGGCCATGGAACGCAGAGCTCCTCCGCCCGTTTTACAGTTAGCTGTATACACGTATGTATCGCTACCTTTTGAAGTTTAATGAAAGCAGCAGGACCCCTAAACGACACTCGGGGCTACCTTTTCTATCAAATATTGCGTCCCGCACACCTTTGTAATTTTACTTCCGCTCCCTCCGAGTCAGTTCATCCGGCTCGGGGGCTAGCCGGCTCGACCGCACCCCATCGTCCCCCTTAGTCCATTTCGGCGTGTCCGAGTCGCCAAGGCCCTCCCCTTCACCCTAAGCCACAGTCTGGCTCCGGCTGTTCGGCTGGCAAGAACAAAGGGCCAAACGCGCCGGCACACAGAGCTCGGCTAAGTTGGATCGTCCAGGTCGATCCGTCCGGCTCCCTCGCACTAAGTTGCCGCACGACCGACTGCGCGCCAGCCAGCCCAATGGGTGTTTCGGGGGGGGGGGGGGGGGGGGGGGGGGGGGGGGGGGGGGGGGGGGGGGGGGGGGGGGGGGGGGGGGGGGGGGGGGGGGGGGGGGGGGGGGGGGGGGGGGGGGGGGGGGGGGGGGGGGGGGGGGGGGGGGGGGGGGGGGGGGGGGGGGGGGGGGGGGGGGGGGGGGGGGGGGGGGGGGGGGGGGGGGGGGGGGGGGGGGGGGGGGGGGGGGGGGGGGGGGGGGGGGGGGGGGGGGGGGGGGGGGGGGGGGGGAAAAACGCATATAAGACCAGACCCGGCTGCTTCACAGTTGGCCCGGGCCTCGGGGGCTACACCCAGTGGGTGCGCTGGTGCGCCCCCACTGACCAAACACAAAGACAAGACAAAGAAAAAGCCTTACCACGTCGGCGCGCTCCAAGTCCCGCGTCCGCTCCAGCTCGCCTTTGGACAAAGGCTTGCAGACGGCCCTCGCGCCCCCGAAGCTGCTGGCACACGGCGTCCATCACCGCCTCCTCTTGGGACCGCGGTCTGAATACGGCTTCGGCAGATCCGACTCGGGACTGCTGCGACCCAGCGACAGGGCCGCTCCCGGCGCTCGCTCCGGGTTCACAACAGCCTGTGGTGGCATGATCACCAAGGCGTTCTCGCCTCCCGCCGGCTCCTCCGTGGCCGGCATCGATCTCGGCGCTCCAGCCGGCGTCACCTGTGGCGCTCCATCTGGGCGGCGTCCTCCGCCCGCTCGACCACGTCGTTCCGGGGCGGGGTGTCCACAACCATCTCCTCGACCTTCGGGTTGTCGACGACCGCCTCCTCCCGCTCGTCCGAGCCGTGCCCCTCGTCCGTCTGTGGCTCGAAGATGGTGCCAGTCGGCGCCGCACCCTCCACCCACTCCGGCAGCTCCGAGAAGGTCCAGGCGGCGTATGGATCGACCATGGCACCGGCATCCGCCTGGGTTGTCCGGTGTGCTCGCACGGCCGCGTCCGCCGTATCCTGCGTCTCCGGGAAGAACTCTGGCACAGAAAGAGGAGAAACAGTCAGCTATGTAAAGGTTCAGCCGGCTCGCAACCCGGCAGAACAGATGGCAAAATACTTACTGAGGAGGAGCTTGTCCAGATGCTGCGCCTCGCACAACATACTGTTTTGCTCCAGGTCCCACACGCGGCCGCGGGCCTCAAGTGCCTTCTCGAGCTCGGCGCGCTTCTTGACAGCCGCCTTCAGCTCATCGCCCTTCGCGGCGGCCGCCTCCTCGTACTCGCCCCTCAGCCGGACGAGCTCCGCCTGGTGGGTTTCCGTCGCCTTGGCGCCTTCCGCCTTCAGCTGCTCCACCTCAGCCCGGAGCTGGGCGTTGTCGGCGGTCGCCTGGTCGCGCAGCTGGCCGGCTTCAGCCAGCCAGGTTCGGAGATCCGGCACCTTGGCCGCGGTGGTTGCAAGGCGGAGCACAGAGTCAGATACCGAAGGAAAGCAGAAAACACTTTAAGATTCGACCCAACTACTTCATAGTTGGCCCGAATCTCGGGGGCTACACCCACTGGGTGCGCTAGCGCGCCCCCACTGAAAGCACGTGGATCGTACCTTGGGCCAAGGAGAGTGCCTCCTCCTTGGTGGCGAGCTATGCCTTGGCCGCACGGTACTTCTCCAGAAGCTGGTTGTGCGTGCCGACTCGCAGGCCGTCTAGATGCTGCAAGATGCAAGTATTACCAAAAGATACAAAAACGCATATAAGACCAGACCCGGCTGCTTCACAGTTGGCCCGGGCCTCGGGGGCTAC
>JAAAWM010008129.1:0-12080 GCA_036873465.1 Thinopyrum obtusiflorum
GCTTTTTTCTCTTTGCCGTCTGCTAGCAGAGGGCAAAGAGGGGGGCCATTAAGTTTTTCCTAATCAGCTCGTTAGTGGGGGCCACCTCTCTCTTTGCCGTCTGCCAGCTGACGGCAACGATTGTTTGCCGTCCGCTAGCAGACGGCAAAGAACTGGTCGATGGCAAAGACCTTCTTTGCCATCAGCCAGTTCTTTGCCGTCCGTTTTTGGTAAGCGGACGACAAAGACCTTCTTTGCCGTCAGCCAGCAGACGGCAAAGAATTGGCAGACGGCAAATAAGCTAATTCCAGTAGTGATGGCAACTCTTAGTTTACCTGATCAAGATCTTCCTTATGTGTGTTGCAGGGAAACAATGGGAGACACTGCGGTATACCATCGAGGTTTGTTCAAGCAGGTTCCTTTGGCTAATAGCACATTATTGTGCAGTTGCAGGAATCATTCTAATATTTAGGTTTCTTACAATTTGGTCTTGCACATGTAGGTCCTTCTGTCAGAGGCTTAGACCCACTGTTCGACCCATTTTGCATATGGGGAAATGAGATGTCCATGAATATCAGTCAAGTCAAGAAACTCAGAAAGATTGTTAGGATGAAGAAACTTGCGACGAATAACAGCAAGATCTTTGTTTGCACAATGAAGAAGACATCAGTCAACTATAGGATGGTACCAACTCTTTTACCTTGTTTTTACCCCTTGCGCCATTTCAAAATTTACAGCAACGATTTATGCATAGCTTTGTTTTCAGTACTTTTCAAAGCAGTTCATCGATGATTACCTCTCAAACCACCTGCATGGTCAAGAGGCGAGGAAGGTATTCATTCAACACCCACGGTACAATATTGAAGTCTTGCTGAAGAGGACGAAGGTTGGGTAGGCAATTATCCATAGCCACTGGCCTAAAGTTGCAAGGACATTCAACATCACTGAAGGCTCAATATTTGCCTTCTGCTTCTGCAGTTTCCCAGATGAGATTCGTCTGTCTATTTACCATGTATGATGCTACTTTCCAAAGGTTTTTGATGCTGCATATGAAACTTGGTGCTGTTGTGTAATGGCGTAACTGAGTGCCGAAGCTATCTGATGTAATTCGATTATGAAATCCTGGTTGCTTTTATACGGATATGAAATATCTGGCATGTTTTGTAAGAAATATCAGTTTGATTAGTACATGGATTATCAATAATTGGCTAATTACCCTGCTTATTGGGGTTTTCTATTGCAAACGGTTACTCAGACAGCACCGTGGGCGATGAACTCAAACAACCCGCACGGTTTCTAGAAAGTAGGCATGTTCGATCAACTAACAATCACACACGGCTTCCGGCAGCGAACTGTTTGCGTTAGGCCACCTTGCACAAACGTTTCCACACAAAGAACTGTGTGGGATGTACATACCTATGGAAATGATTTTCTGGGATTCACCGTGTGGGATGTACATACCTGCGGAAATGATTTCTGGGATTCACCGTGTGGGATGTACATACCTACGAAAATGATTTCTAGGATTCACCGTGTGGGATGTACATACCTATGGAAATGATTTCTGGGATTCACCATGTGGGATGTACATACCTACGGAAATGATTGGGTTTCCATGCCTCGCCCGATCACACACGGCCCCAGCCTGGGTCCCAGGAGGGCCTATCCCAGACGATTTCTGGGTCATGTGGGAAGGACCCCCCTATCACCCACACTCACTTGGCGACGGTTCCAAATGCCGTCGCGGAAAGGTGTTTTAAAACATTTGTTTAGGACGTCGCTGTACCAATGAGTCACTTATGCTCCAAAGCAACCCTCATTTTTCTTGACCACAAAAATCTGAGAAAATTCCTGAATATTCTTTAGACCTTGGCACACCTCCCTGTGCAAAAACATTTCATGGTTATTTGGAATATTTTTGCTATAGAAAATCTTTTCTGTTCTGACCAGAAAATGCATGTTGTGAAGGAAGTGCATTTTTCCTTGATCCAATGGAGCTGAAATTTTTAGGGCTTCATTACCCTCCTAAGAAACTCTTAACCTCGAAAACTTAGCCCTAAACTCTTTCTAGATTCTTCTCCATTAAGCTCACAAGTTTCTGTAGAGAAACTTGCCAAGATGTTACTGCCTCACCCAGTCGACCCGTGTTCAACTCAAGTGCTTGGATGAAACTAGTCTTGTACGAACTACACCCCAGACAGAATTTAATGCGCTGTGTGGCATGATGCCAGAGTTCATGCGGTGACCTCGCGTGTACACGATGCCAGGCAGCTAGTCGACGCGCTCTGGGTGGCGCCGACGCCTCTGTTTCGCTCGTGCACACGCCCGAAGCCAAACCAGCTCGCCACCTTGCACCTGCTGCCTCGCCTCATCACCATGACCCGCCGGAGTTCGCCGCAGCGAGCACGGGCACAACGCGGCCAAGTGCACAGTGAGCACGGGCTCACTGTTGTTGTCCCCTCCCGCGCCCTGTGCTCGTCTCCGTCCTCCCACAGTGGTGGTATGACCCCTGGCCACTTCTCCCTCTCTCACTGGCGCTCCTCGTCGCCGTGCGCCGCTTCCAGAGACTCCGGCGATCTCTTGATCCCCGCCTCGGCCTCGCCTATAAATTGGTCCCTCCTGAGCTCATTTCTCCTCACCGCTCCACTCCTCTAGCACCCACACTCCTCCTAGATAGCCGTAGCCCGGCCGGGCAGGCCTCTGGCCTCCGTCCCCGTCTTGAGCTCGCCGGCGATCCCCTCCTCTGCCACCTCCCACTCCTCTGCCTCTCAAGCTCGACCGACTACGTGGGCGTGTTCCTGGTGGTCCACTGGTGCTCGCTGACACCTTTGGAGCCGCTGGAATGACACCCCGACGTCGGTGTCTTCTTCTCCGATGAGCTCAGCCCGCTGAAGCCGCTGGAGATGACCGCGCCGACCTTGTCAGTCCACCTCTCGCCAACTTACGGGTACGTGCGGGTGCGCCGTAGTCTTGCGCGTCGATCCCTCCCTTCCCCGGTGGCCGCCGACCTCTCCTCGCCAGAGAAACGCGGGCGACGCGCCGCCCCTGCTCTGTTTCTGTCTCTCTCTCTCTCTCTCTCCAAACCTAACAGGCGGGGCCCGCTGTCAGCCTCACCACTCGCGCCCGAAGCAGTACGAGTGGAGGCGTATTCGGCAAAATACGCCTTCGACGTCACCCTTTCACATTTTCTGTAAATTAAATTTAAATCCAGAATATTGTCTAAAATTTGACCAGCTATAACTTTATTCTATAAGTCCAAATGACCTGAGTCTTTTTGCATCGGTTTTGTTTTGAAATTCTCTATCAGCATGCAAAGGATGAGATTTTTGCTTGCTGTGTATATTTTCTGGTGAATAAAACAGTGTTATATAACATTTCCTTTTTTTTACTTTAATTATTTTCAGAAGGGATTTCTTGCCTTGAAGGTCACCAGAGGGAGTGTGACCCTCCTCTGCACTAAGGAAAGCCATCACAAATATTTGCAAGAGTGTCATTTCAGTAAGTACAGTTTCTACTTGAATATCGTTATTTTAATTGCATATAGAAAATTCATATTAAGTTATTTGATGCTAGTTCAAGTTCTTGCTATGATTGTTCTGTTATCAGTAGCATTATGGTTGAATAAATAAGTTTATGCAGTAGAGTAAGATGATGATATGCTTGATCTAGTTCATATTGGTATTATGTTGAAATGATGCATATTTGGTCCATTGCATTTCCATGGACATGATATGACTCGGTAAAATTATTTGCAAGTTGAAACCTGATAATAAGCCAACTTGAACATGTTGTTGATCGAGTCATGGTGCCACCGCATCGAGCTTCCCTAAGTGCAACCACATTTGCCTTTATGGGGGGCCCTTTCGCAGTCTGTTGTTATGCCTCTCGCCGGTGCCTCTAATGAGGGAAGGTTATTCGCTAGCACTACCCTGGCCCGGTAGGCAGGTCTAACCTTGTGTGCCCATAGTTGTTTTGGTACCATGTCCCCGTTTGGGACAATTGTTTTTGCCATGACGGTGGCCGTTGGATGTCCGGAGTGACATCGGGGCCACCCAGGACTTAGCCCAAAGGGGAGTTGGACGGAGTGGCCGGGAGAGTGTCACGGCAACAGATTTGTTCTGTCGGAACGCCATTGGTCGACCGAATGGGAGTCCGAGGCCATGGGTTCCGTGGTGTGGGTACAGTGTACTAACCTCTATAGAGTGTGTTTAATCTATTGATAGCCGCATCCTCGGATATGGAGAGAAGTTCGTATTAGGTCACACCGTGGATCAACAAAAATATTAAAAATTGCACACAAAGTAAATACTTGTGGCACTGGTTTTGTTGGTGAAGTTGTTGAGACCATCGAAATGGTTTCATTTGTGATCCGGAAGTGATCACGTTGATATGATGAGGTTCATGGTTATGAGGTAACTGAGATGCTAAGCAGGTTGGAAAGACCCTGTTATGAGCACAATCACTTCATGAAAAGCATGTTAAATTCTTGAATTAAACCTGCTTAATATCATTGTTATTGTTTGCCGTTGTTGCTTTATTTGTGTGAGTTTGCAAGTACATTCAATGTACTGACCTGGCGTGTCATGCCAGTTTCAGGAGAAATCATATCGGAGTTGGAGTTGCATATCGCATCGTAGTCTAGACCGTGTCCACATCAGTGTCCTTGTGAGATGGAGTCCTTCTACGTCGTCGTTCCACTACCGTGTAGTCTTATCGTGATGTTGAGGCCCCTGCTTATGTCTACTAAATAATGTACATATGTTCAGCCACACCGAGTGTGCTGCTTGGCCTCGCTACTTGATGTAATGTCAGACTCTATGTTCCGCTAGTATCAATAAAGCGGTTGTATTTCTGTACCAATCTGTTGTGTGTTGCCAGAAGACATGATCTCTTGGCTGGCAATGCAAGGCAAACTGGTCGCTCTAAGCCAGGGTGTCACAACGGTTGGCATCAGAGCCGCGCTGACTGTAGGACAACCTAGATAGCTAACGCGTTAGTTCAAACGGTAGATAGTAACTTTGAGTGCCGGTAGTGCTTATGTGCTTTTGGTCGATGCATTGCATGCATATAGCTTATTTTTACTACTATCCGACTAATGGTTGTGAGTGTAGATGGCTCCAGTACCGTATGTGTGTCAGTTGGAGCTGGCACCATACACTCCGCCGCACCTTCTTCGAGGCGTATGGCGTCGACTCTACCCTCACGGTGACGACCCAGTGTATCGGGTGTACTGGGAGCGTCTAGCAGACGCAGTATTCGAGTATCACGTGGTGGTTACCTTGCATTACAGTTCGGCATCTGGCTCATACACTCGTTCTTCTAGGAGTGGTTTTGCTTCTACCCTCGCTCAGGCTGTTCAGTTTGCTGCGTTTGAGATTCTTGTTGAGTTATGCTATAACGAGATCCAGATGCAGACTGACCCAGGCTTCTACTACTACCCATCCTTGCACGATGATGGGTGTATCCATTTTCCTATGATTGATCCGGCGTCCAAGAGTCCCGCTAGCCATCTTTCCTGTTATATCACTGCTAGCTATCTTCTGATTCACGAGCTGGCCCGAGAGCTGAACCGTGCTCGTACTGCTTTGTTGGCCGCTAGGTCCAGTTTCGTTCCACCTTCCATAGGATTTACCCCTGTTATTCCCCTGGTTTCTAACTCGCCGGTAGCCTGGTTACTCTTTCGAGTAGCTCGGGCACCTCGACTGTGACTCCCCACAGTGCCCCCGCAGAGTGGGCTTCACTTCTCGCTACTCCCACAGACCCTATGCTCCAGCCCCATCCAGCACCTACCCCTGAGGGAGAGCCCTCGAGGCAGCGTCTTCATGTTACCTTTAACCCGGAGGTTTCTGTTAATGCCATCAGTTCAGGATCCGAGTCCGGGTCAGGAGAGGACCCTGCAGGACCAGCAGAACACTAGATCGCCAGAGTATCCGAGGTCGTCATGATGCTTGGATGTACGAGGGTAGTCATACTTGTCAAGATGTTTCCTTTCATGTACGCGTGTAGTCGTATTTGTCATGATGTTTCCTTTCCTGTAGCGTGTAGTCGTATTTGTCATGACTGTTGGATGTACAGATGTAGTCGTACCGATCATGATGTTTCATGTCATATATGAGTCTATGTATAATTATGTTGGAACTTTTATCCGTTATTATTCGCCTTGGTTTCTTGTTGCTTTCTTTCGGGTTTTGTCGCTTGGTTTTCTTCCCCATTTATGGATGTTGCTCATCTCGATGCTTCGTATTGGGAAAAAAATAGGATGACAAGAGGAGGTAGGAGCAGTCAGGCAGGTGACGATACTCCCATTCGTCGCTCCGCCCGACAAGCAGGGCATTCCCCTAAACCATATCAGCCACCACCACCTCCTCCACCACAACCACCTACCATAGAACAAATCATGAGGATGTTCGAAGAAAGGAGAAACCAAGATTTACTTGAATTACTGAGATGTGTGCAGGCAATGGTTGGACAGAATGGAAATCAGTATGGCAATCACTCCAAATTATCAGACTTTCAGAGGACAAAGCCTCCCAGTTTCAGTAAAGTTCTCGATCCTTTGGAAGCTGATGATTGGTTGTGGACTATTGAAAAGAAACTTGAAATTGCCCGCACTGAAGAAGCCGACAAAGTTCCATTTGCTACACATTATCTGGAAGGATCTGCTGCTATATGGTGGGATAATGCTAAAGCTATGTGGCATGCGGATGATGAGATCACTTGGGATAAATTCAAGGACAACTTCCGCAAGTACCACATTCCCGCTGGAATCATGAAAGTCAAGCAGCGTGAGTTTCTCACTCTCACTCAAGGAAACCTGTCAGTAAATGAGTATCTGCATAAATTCAATCACTTGGCTCATTATTCCCTCTTTGATGTGGCCACTGGAGAAAGGAAAATAGATCTATTCCTTGGAGGACTCAACCAGCACCTCCGATGCACACTCAGCATGTTTGACTTCCCCGACTTTTAGACTTTGGTGAACAAGGCCCTCATTGCAGAAAGGGAACACAAGTTGGTTCACGACAATAAGCTCGCTTATAATGATCATAAACGCAAGTTTGAGCCTAGGAAGGATGGATAACGAGTGCAGGAAGCTCGTACCTGGCAGCAGCCATAGTTTGAGTTCAAGCCAACCTGGCAGCAGAATACCAACAAGACCAACAACCAATTCATGACCATCATGGCCAATCCTATCCGGGAAGCCTATCAGTGCAGCAACGAATGTTTCTGTAGTGGGCAGACCGGACACTATGCAAAGCAGTGTCCCACAAACAACAAGACGAATGCACCCCTCAAGTCTCAAGTCAACCACGTGGAATCCTATGCCGAGGAGGAAATGATCCAAGGTCATGTGCATCATCTCTCCACTGAAGAAGCCCAAGAAAACCCCCAAATGGTCATCGGTATGTTTCCAGTTAATAACACACCCGCAATAATTTTATTCAACTCGTGGGCTTCCCATTCCTTTATTTCGCGGAGTTTTGTTGCCCAAAAGAAGTTTTCTTGCTCTCTTCTTGAGAAAAGAATGATGGTGCAAATCCCCAGGATCCATGCTCAAAACAAATTTGGTATGTCGTGACTTGGAAATACGGATTCTTGAAGTCATGTTCCCTGCCACACTGGTAGTCATTGAATCCAAAAGGTTGGATGTCATTTTGGGAAAGGATTGGTTGACAAAGCATCAGGTCTGCATAAATTGTGCAACAAGGGAAGTTACATTAACAAATCCGGCAGGACAGACAGCAAGGTTTGTGGCTTGTAGAACCATGCCTAAAAAGGAAATGGTTTTTACAGCAATATTCTCAGATGTGGAATTAATACCAGTGGTCAGCGAGTTTCCAGATGTATTCCCTGAAGAATTACCAGGAATGCCACTAGACCGGGAACTCGATTTTGCCATTGATCTCGTGCCAGGAACGACACCCATATACAAGAAATATGACCGGATGCCTTCATCTGAACTAGTTGTGCTAAAGAAACAACTCGATGAGATGCTCAAGAAAGGATACATCCACCCCCGTTCTTCACCCTGGGGGTCACCTGCCATATTTGTGAACAAAAAGGATGGTAGTCTCTGGATGTGCATAGACTATCGACAGCTCAACAATGTCACTATCAATAATAAATACCCGCTCCCTAGAATTGATAATTTATTCGATCAATTGCGCGGAGCTCAAAGCTTTTCCAAGATTGACTTAAGGACCGGGTATCATCAACTCAAAATAAAGAAAGAAGATATTCCTAAGGCCGCATTCACTACTTGTTACGGTCTATATGAATACACAGTTATGTCATTTGGGCTGACCAATGCTCCTGCATTCTTCATGAATATGATGAACAAAGTGTTCATGGACTTCTTGGACAAATTTGTGGTGGTCTTTATCAACGATATTCTCATATACTCAAAGGGAGAAGAAGAGCATAAACAATATCTCCGAGAAGTATTGCAAAGGCTTCGTGACCACCAGTTATATGCAAAATTCAGTAAGTGTGAATTCTGGCTTAAGCAAGTCAGATTCTTGGGGCACATACTCTCCGCTGAAGGAATAGTTGTGGATCCAAGCAAGCTTAAGGATGTGCTAAAATGGCCAGCACCCACGTCAGTGATAGAAATCAGAAGTTTTCTAGGGCTTGCTGGTTATTACCCCCGATTCATTGAAGGCTTCTCCAAGATTGCCAAGCCCATGACAGAGCTGCTCAAGAAGGACCAAAAGTTCTTATGTTCTAAGGATTGTAAGAAGAGCTTTAACGAACTAAAGAGTTGTATGACCTCAGCACCCATGTTGACACTCCTAGACATGTATCAAAGCTTTGATGTGTACTGCGATGCATCTCGAAAGGCCCTAGGATGCATACTCATGCAAGATGATAAGGTTGTAGCTTATGCATCCAGACAGCTACGACCACACGAAGGAAATTATCCTACTCATGACTTGGAGCTAGCAGCCGTTGTGCATGCCTTAAAAATTTGGAGGCATTACCTTATTGGCAAGCGGTGTCAAATATTCACTGACCACAAAAGTCTCAAGTACATATTTACTCAACCTGATTTGAATCTCCGACAAAGAAGATGGCTTGAGTTGGTCAAGGATTATGACCTCGAGATAAACTATCACCCGGGTAAGGCTAACGTGGTCGCAGATGCTCTCAGCCGCAAGCCAGCCACAATCAATGCATTAATGACATCTTTGCCTCCCGAGTTACAAGAAGAAATGGTCCAACTCAATTTGATCATTGTAGAGGCTGACTGCACCAACGTGGTGGTAGTCACTCCCACTTTAGAAGAAGAAATTTGCAAATCTCAGTCGGGAGATACGTTCTTGCAACACCAAGTCGCCCGGATAAATGAAGGCAAGACTCAAGATTTCCTGATGGATGAGCAGGGTACCCTACGATTTCAAGGATGAATATGTGTACCCAAATAAGAAGAGTTGAGGAAGAAGATATTGGCAGAAGCCCACGAGTCCTCATACTCGATCCATACCGGAGGTACCAAAACATACGAGGACCTCAGGCAAACGTTCTGGTGGGATGGAATGAAGAAGGATATTGCATACTTCATCGCATGCTGTGATATATGCAATAGGGTTAAGGCGGAACATCAAAAACCCGCCGGGCTACTTCAACCTTTGCCCGTCCCACAATGGAAATGGGATGATGAAGTCTGCATGGACTTTATCACCGGTCTTCCAACCACCCCGCGTGGAAACAACGCTATATGGGTCGTGGTGGACATGTTAACCAAAGTGGCCCATTTCATTCCTATCCGGACCACATACCGTGCAAATCAACTGGCTCAACTCTATGTGTCCTGAATCGTCAGTTTGCATGGCGTACCTAGAACTATCACCTCAGATCGAGGATCCCTTTTTACCTCGGCATTTTGGGCACGTCTTCACCAAGCCTTGGGGACATCATTGAAATATAGCACAGCTTATCACCCTTAGACAGATGGCCAGACAGAGCGAGTAAATCAAATACTTGAAGACATGCTCAGGGCATGTGCTCTTGCTCAAGGATCCAAGTGGGAAGACAGCTTACCCTACGCTGAGTTTTCCTACAACAACAGCTATCAAGCCAGCGTCAAGATGTCACCCTATGAAGCCTTGTATGGACGCAAGTGCCCTACCCCCTTAAGCTAGTCCCAGACCGGAGACAGTCGTATTTTTGGGACTGACTTGATGATGGAAGCTGAGAAGCAAGTCAGGGAAATCCGAGACAGATTGCAACTAGCCAAGTCTCGACAAAAGAGCTACCATGATGTAAGCACCGACATATCAGTTTTGAACCTGGTAAATATGTCTACCTCAGAGTCACACCTATGAAAGGAGTCAAGATATTTCAGACTCGAGGAAAGCTTGCACCCAAGGTATATTGGCCCATTTCCGGTTATGTCTAAGGTTTGCACAGTGGCATATCAATTGGAACTTCCCCCGGAACTGTCAGAGATACATAATGTCTTCCATGTGTCCAAGTTGCGACGGTGTATCTCACCACCTGAGAAACAAACTGATATGGAGAAATAGAGCTTGGTAAGGATCTGACATACGAAGAGAAACCTTTCAGTTAAGTTTTACAAGGTGCAGTGGGAACACCATACCGAAAGTTAAGCTACCTGGGAAAGAGAGGATTTCTTAAGGACAGCATATCTTGAATTGTTTCCTGAGCAACCGAATCTCGAGGACGAGATTCATCCTAAGTGACGCACCCAAGTGACACATTTGTGACACCCTGGTTTTTGCCCTCTTTCTTTTTTCTGGATTCATTTGCATTTTTGATTTGAATTTGAGTTTTGAATCAACTCATTTGTACTTAATCACTTCGTCATTTCTTTGGCTTTCACCCAAGTGACGCACCTAACTCTCAAACTCATATCTCTCTCTCTCTCTCTCTCTCTCTCTCTCTCTGATATATAATAAAATGGCTAAGGGAATATCTTTCTTAAATGAAAAATATTCATTTTCCCTCTGAAATAGTACTTCAGTCACTTATGCTCCAAAGCAACCCTCATTTTTCTTGCCCACAAAAATCTGAGAAAATTCTTGAATATTCTTTAGACCTTGACACACCTCCCTGTGCAAAAAATATTTCATGGTTATTTGGAATATTTTTGCTACAAAAAATATTTTCTGTTCTGACCAGACAATGCATGTTGTGAAGGAAGTGCATTTTTCCTTGATCCAATGGAGCTGAAGTTTTTAGGGCTTGATTACCCTCCTAAGAAAACCTTAACCTCCAAAAGTTAGCCCTAAACTCTTTCTAGATTCTTATCTATTAAGCTCACAAGTTTCTGTCCAGAAACTTGCCAAGATGCTATAGCCTCACCCATTCGACCTGTGTTCAACTCAAGTGCTTGGATCGACCTAGTCTTGCACGAACTACACCCCAGACATGATTTTAATGCGCTATGTGGCATGATGCCAGAGTTCACACGGTGACCACGCGTGTACACAATGCCAGGCAGCTAGTCGACGCGCTCTGGGTGGTGCCGACGCCTCTGTTTCGCTCCTGCGCGCGCCCGCAGCCAAATCAGCTCGCCACCTTGCACCTGCTGCCTCGCCTCATCACCGTGACCGCTCCCTGCCGCTCGCCGACGCTGGAGTTCGCCGCAGCGAGCACGGGCACGATGCAGCCAAGTGCACGGTGAGCACGGGCTCACTGTTGTTGTCCCCTCCCTTGCCCTGTGTTGTTTTCCGTCCTCCCACAGTGGTCGCGTGACCCCTGGCCACTTCTCCCTCTCTCACTGGCGCTCCTCGTCGCCGTGTGCCGCATCTAGAGACTCCGGTGAGCTCTTGATCCCTGCCTTGACGTCGCCTACAAATTGGTCCCTCCCGAGCTCATTTCTCCTCACTGCTCCACTCCTCTGGCACCCACACTCCTCCTCGATAACCGCAGCCCGGCCAAGCAGGCCTCTGGCCGCCGTCCAGTCTCGAGCTCACCGGTGATCCCCTCCTCTGGCACCTCCCACTCCTCTGCCTCTCGAGCTCGACCGACTGCGTGGGCGTGTTCCTGGTGGTCCACTGGTGCTCGCTGACGCCTCTGGAGCTGCTGGAATGAACCCCCCGATGCCGATGTCTTCTTCTCCGACGAGCTCCACCCGC
>JAAAWM010008130.1:0-12080 GCA_036873465.1 Thinopyrum obtusiflorum
TCATAATCCTTAATAAGTCCAAAACCTGATTGACTCTCTCGGTCTGTCCATCTGTCTATGGGTGGAAAGCTGTGCTAAACTCCAGTCTGGTTCCCAATGTTTCATGCAACTGCTTCCAGAACTTCGAGGTGAATTGGGTTCCTCTATCTGATACGATACTCCTCGGAACTCCATGCAAACATACAATCCTCGTCATGTATATCTTAGCCAATTTGGCACTGCTGTAGGTAGTCTTTACTGGGATGAAATGAGCTACCTTCGTCAAACGATCAACTACAACCCAAATCGAGTCATAGCCTGAACGAGTCCTGGGCAATCCCGTGATGAAATCCATGCCTAGTTTGTCCCACTTCCATTCGGGTATAGGCAATGGCTGCAACAATCCGGCTGGCTTTTGATGTTCTGCCTTCACCCTCTGACATACATCACAAACTGCTACATACTCTGCAATATCCTTCTTCATTCCGGTCCACCAGGGGGGGGGGGGGGGGGGGGGGGGGGGGGGGGGGGGGGGGGGTGAATCGTGTGCCTCTTGCAGAATCAACTTCCTGATCTCCAGGTCATTGGGCACATAAACACGGTCTTCAAACCATAGGGTGTCGTGCTCATCCTCACAAAATCCTTTAGCCTTCCCTTCGCTCATTTTCTCCTTTATAGAGGCAATCTCCTTGTCAGTCTGGGGGGGGGGGGGGGGGGGGGGGGGGGGGGGGGGGGGGGGGGGGGGGGGGGGGGGGGGGGGGGGGGGGGGGGGGGGGGGGGGGGGGGGGGGGGGGGGGGGGGGGGGGGGGGGGGGGGGGGGGGGGGGGGGGGGGGGGGGGGGGGGGGGGGGGGGGGGGGGGGGGGGGGGGGGGGGGGGGGGGGGGGGGGGGGGGGGGGGGGGGGGGGGGGGGGGGGGGGGGGGGGGGGGGGGGGGGGGGGGGGGGGGGGGGGGGGGGGGGGGGGGGGGGGGGGGGGGGGGGGGGGGGGGGGGGGGGGGGGGGGGGGGGGGGGGGGGGGGGGGGGGGGGGGGGGGGGGGGGGGGGGGGGGGGGGGGGGGGGGGGGGGGGGGGGGGGGGGGGGGGGGGGGGGGGGGGGGGGGGGGGGGGGGGGGGGGGGGGGGGGGGGGGGGGGGGGGGGGGGGGGGGGGGGGGGGGGGGGGGGGGGGGGGGGGGGGGGGGGGGGGGGGGGGGGGGGGGGGGGGGGGGGGGGGGGGGGGGGGGGGGGGGGGGGGGGGGGGGGGGGGGGGGGGGGGGGGGGGGGGGGGGGGGGGGGGGGGGGGGGGGGGGGGGGGGGGGGGGGGGGGGGGGGGGGGGGGGGGGGGGGGGGGGGGGGGGGGGGGGGGGGGGGGGGGGGGGGGGGGGGGGGGGGGGGGGGGGGGGGGGGGGGGGGGGGGGGGGGGGGGGGGGGGGGGGGGGGGGGGGGGGGGGGGGGGGGGGGGGGGGGGGGGGGGGGGGGGGGGGGGGGGGGGGGGGGGGGGGGGGGGGGGGGGGGGGGGGGGGGGGGGGGGGGGGGGGGGGGGGGGGGGGGGGGGGGGGGGGGGGGGGGGGGGGGGGGGGGGGCAATCCGCGATAATCAACAACCATTCTTAACGATCCATCCTTCTTCTCCACCAGAAGTACTGGCGATCCCCAAGGCGAAGAACTTGGGCGAATAAAACCTTTGTCCAACAACTCCTTAATCTGCTGGGGGGGGGGGGGGGGGGGGGGGGGGGGGGGGGGGGGGGGGGGGGGGATATAGGCCCAGTGCCTGGCAGTAGTTCAATTAAGAACTCAATGTCTCTATCCGGTGGCATGCCTGGCAACTCTTCTGGAAATACATCGGGGAAATCCCTTACCACTGGTACTTCCTCCTGCACAACTCCTGATAAGGAATTTACATGTGCTCTTCTCGGCTCATGCCGTGATACATACTTGATCCTTATCCCTTCTGGTGTTGTAAGCAAAATGGTTTTACTGGCGCAATCAATGTTCCCTCCATACTTCGATAACCAATCCATGCCTAATATCACATCCAAACCTTGCGATTCCAAAACTATTAGGTCCGAGGGAAATACATGGTGTCCAATCCTTAATGGCAGTCGATCACACCATATACTAGCCATATACTCTGCTCCGGGTGAGGTTACTAGCATGGGTGACCTAAGGGCTTGGGTTGGTAGTTTATATTTATCCACATGGGGGGGGGGGGGGGGGGGGGGGGGGGGGGGGGGGGGGGGGACTGCAGTAAATGCCTTAACCAAAAACTTACCTATTACTGCGTCTGGCTGAGCTTCAACCTCCTCCACGGTAACGTGGTTCACTTGCCCCCTGTTGAAAGGGTTCGGCTTCTTTCCTGAGCTTCCATTGCCATTTGGGGGGGGGGGGGGGGGGGGGGGGGGGGGATGCCCAGTCTTACGGCACTTATAACAAGTGATATGGCTCAGGTCTGCCTTGGATGGTGTTGACGGGTTGGTGCGGCTTTGTCCATTGCTTCCTCCATTCCCGTTTCCATTCTTTGTGCCATTATGATTGTGCGAGATGCCTCCTCCATGAGTATGCTGAAAATGTCCTCCTGACTTCGGGGTAAAGCGTGGCTTCTGCTGAGCTCCAGAATTGTACTTCCCCTGTGCATACTTCCTCTTACGATTGTCAATCTGCTGCTGCTTCCCCTCAATCATAAGAGCACGATCTACTAACTCCTGGTAGTTATTGAAAGTGGCTACCATCAACTGCATGCTCGGGGGGGGGGGGGGGGGGGGGGGGGGGGGGGGGGGGGGGGGGGGGGGGGGGGGGGGGGGGGGGGGGGGGGGGGGGGGGGGGGGGGGGGGGGGGGGGGGGGGGGGGGGGGGGGGGGGGGGGGGGGGGGGGGGGGGGGGGGGGGGGGGGGGGGGGGGGGGGGGGGGGGGGGGGGGGGGGGGGGGGGGGGGGGGGGGGGGGGGGGGGGGGGGGGGGGGGGGGGGGGGGGGGGGGGGGGGGGGGGGGGGGGGGGGGGGGGGGGGGGGGGGGGGGGGGGGGGGGGGGGGGGGGGGGGGGGGGGGGGGGGGGGGGGGGGGGGGGGGGGGGGGGGGGGGGGGGGGGGGGGGGGGGGGGGGGGGGGGGGGGGGGGGGGGGGGGGGGGGGGGGGGGGGGGGGGGGGGGGGGGGGGGGGGGGGGGGGGGGGGGGGGGGGGGGGGGGGGGGGGGGGGGGGGGGGGGGGGGGGGGGGGGGGGGGGGGGGGGGGGGGGGGGGGGGGGGGGGGGGGGGGGGGGGGGGGGGGGGGGGGGGGGGGGGGGGGGGGGGGGGGGGGGGGGGGGGGGGGGGGGGGGGGGGGGGGGGGGGGGGGGGGGGGGGGGGGGGGGGGGGGGGGGGGGGGGGGGGGGGGGGGGGGGGGGGGGGGGGGGGGGGGGGGGGGGGGGGGGGGGGGGGGGGGGGGGGGGGGGGGGGGGGGGGGGGGGGGGGGGGGGGGGGGGGGGGGGGGGGGGACTATCATTACAAAAGTGCTTGGACTAAAACTAATTAAATGGTGGAAAATTCTACTACTGTTATGGTGGTCAACTAGAAAAACTGCTCCGATGCAGATTCCATGATATCTGCTCCAGCTTCATCAACATAGTCATCATCGGGGGGGGGGGGGGGGGGGGGGGGGGGGGGGGGGGGGGGGGGGGGGGGGGGGGGGGGGGGGGGGGGGGGGGGGGGGGGGGGGGGGGGGGGGGGGGGGGGGGGGGGGGGGGGGGCCGTTCTGTCTTACTAGAGCGACGATTTCTTCCATATAGTCTTTACGTGTAGCCTTGAGTTCTGCTTCTAGCTCCTTGATCCTGGTCATAGCCTTCTGTAGCTCCTCCATATCTGCGCACATCTGATTCTCCTGGCGTCGGATGTGTTGGTTTAACTCCTGAATATAAGCTGCGATTGATCTGTCCTTCCTGGTGGTGATCATCTCCCAATGCTCATCTCGGCGCCCACAAATCTGGTAGATAGTATTCTTGAGATCGTTGTGGTAAACTTCTCCAATTCGTCCCATGGCGATGTGAGCTGCCATGCTCTTTCCTAGGCTCCATGTTGGTGCATCAAAGGTAAACTCTATTGGCTCCGTGACTGGTGCAAATGTCCTTCCTGGAATGTAGACTTGAATCCTCCAGCGCTCCTCGGGGGGGGGGGGGGGGGGGGGGGGGGGGGGGGGGGGGGGGGGGGGGGGGGGGGGGGGGGGGGGGGGGGGGGGGGGGGGGGGGGGGGGGGGGGGGGGGGGGGGGGGGGGGGGGGGGGGGGGGGGGGGGGGGGGGGGGGGGGGGGGGGGGGGGGGGGGGGGGGGGGGGGGGGGGGGGGGGGGGGGGGGGGGGGGGGGGGGGGGGGGGGGGGGGGGGGGGGGGGGGGGGGGGGGGGGGGGGGGGGGGGGGGGGGGGGGGGGGGGGGGGGGGGGGGGGGGGGGGGGGGGGGGGGGGGGGGGGGGGGGGGGGGGGGGGGGGGGGGGGGGGGGGGGGGGGGGGGGGGGGGGGGGGGGGGGGGGGGGGGGGGGGGGGGGGGGGGGGGGGGGGGGGGGGGGGGGGGGGGGGGGGGGGGGGGGGGGGGGGGGGGGGGGGGGGGGGGGGGGGGGGGGGGGGGGGGGGGGGGGGGGGGGGGGGGGGGGGGGGGGGGGGGGGGGGGGGGGGGGGGGGGGGGGGGGGGGGGGGGGGGGGGGGGGGGGGGGGGGGGGGGGGGGGGGGGGGGGGGGGGGGGGGGGGGGGGGGGGGGGGGGGGGGGGGGGGGGGGGGGGGGGGGGGGGGGGGGGGGGGGGGGGGGGGGGGGGGGGGGGGGGGGGGGGGGGGGGGGGGGGGGGGGGGGGGGGGGGGGGGGGGGGGGGGGGGGGGGGGGGGGGGGGGGGGGGGGGGGGGGGGGGGGGGGGGGGGGGGGGGGGGGGGGGGGGGGGGGGGGGGGGGGGGGGGGGGGGGGGGGGGGGGGGGGGGGGGGGGGGGGGGGGGGGGGGGGGGGGGGGGGGGGGGGGGGGGGGGGGGGGGGGGGGGGGGGGGGGGGGGGGGGGGGGGGGGGGGGGGGGGGGGGGGGGGGGGGGGGGGGGGGGGGGGGGGGGGGGGGGGGGGGGGGGGGGGGGGGGGGGGGGGGGGGGGGGGGGGGGGGGGGGGGGGGGGGGGGGGGGGGGGGGGGGGGGGGGGGGGGGGGGGGGGGGGGGGGGGGGGGGGGGGGGGGGGGGGGGGGGGGGGGGGGGGGGGGGGGGGGGGGGGGGGGGGGGGGGGGGGGGGGGGGGGGGGGGGGGGGGGGGGGGGGGGGGGGGGGGGGGGGGGGGGGGGGGGGGGGGGGGGGGGGGGGGGGGGGGGGGGGGGGGGGGGGGGGGGGGGGGGGGGGGGGGGGGGGGGGGGGGGGGGGGGGGGGGGGGGGGGGGGGGGGGGGGGGGGGGGGGGGGGGGGGGGGGGGGGGGGGGGGGGGGGGGGGGGGGGGGGGGGGGGGGGGGGGGGGGGGGGGGGGGGGGGGGGGGGGGGGGGGGGGGGGGGGGGGGGGGGGGGGGGGGGGGGGGGGGGGGGGGGGGGGGGGGGGGGGGGGGGGGGGGGGGGGGGGGGGGGGGGGGGGGGGGGGGGGGGGGGGGGGGGGGGGGGGGGGGGGGGGGGGGGGGGGGGGGGGGGGGGGGGGGGGGGGGGGGGGGGGGGGGGGGGGGGGGGGGGGGGGGGGGGGGGGGGGGGGGGGGGGGGGGGGGGGGGGGGGGGGGGGGGGGGGGGGGGGGGGGGGGGGGGGGGGGGGGGGGGGGGGGGGGGGGGGGGGGGGGGGGGGGGGGGGGGGGGGGGGGGGGGGGGGGGGGGGGGGGGGGGGGGGGGGGGGGGGGGGGGGGGGGGGGGGGGGGGGGGGGGGGGGGGGGGGGGGGGGGGGGGGGGGGGGGGGGGGGGGGGGGGGGGGGGGGGGGGGGGGGGGGGGGGGGGGGGGGGGGGGGGGGGGGGGGGGGGGGGGGGGGGGGGGGGGGGGGGGGGGGGGGGGGGGGGGGGGGGGGGGGGGGGGGGGGGGGGGGGGGGGGGGGGGGGGGGGGGGGGGGGGGGGGGGGGGGGGGGGGGGGGGGGGGGGGGGGGGGGGGGGGGGGGGGGGGGGGGGGGGGGGGGGGGGGGGGGGGGGGGGGGGGGGGGGGGGGGGGGGGGGGGGGGGGGGGGGGGGGGGGGGGGGGGGGGGGGGGGGGGGGGGGGGGGGGGGGGGGGGGGGGGGGGGGGGGGGGGGGGGGGGGGGGGGGGGGGGGGGGGGGGGGGGGGGGGGGGGGGGGGGGGGGGGGGGGGGGGGGGGGGGGGGGGGGGGGGGGGGGGGGGGGGGGGGGGGGGGGGGGGGGGGGGGGGGGGGGGGGGGGGGGGGGGGGGGGGGGGGGGGGGGGGGGGGGGGGGGGGGGGGGGGGGGGGGGGGGGGGGGGGGGGGGGGGGGGGGGGGGGGGGGGGGGGGGGGGGGGGGGGGGGGGGGGGGGGGGGGGGGGGGGGGGGGGGGGGGGGGGGGGGGGGGGGGGGGGGGGGGGGGGGGGGGGGGGGGGGGGGGGGGGGGGGGGGGGGGGGGGGGGGGGGGGGGGGGGGGGGGGGGGGGGGGGGGGGGGGGGGGGGGGGGGGGGGGGGGGGGGGGGGGGGGGGGGGGGGGGGGGGGGGGGGGGGGGGGGGGGGGGGGGGGGGGGGGGGGGGGGGGGGGGGGGGGGGGGGGGGGGGGGGGGGGGGGGGGGGGGGGGGGGGGGGGGGGGGGGGGGGGGGGGGGGGGGGGGGGGGGGGGGGGGGGGGGGGGGGGGGGGGGGGGGGGGGGGGGGGGGGGGGGGGGGGGGGGGGGGGGGGGGGGGGGGGGGGGGGGGGGGGGGGGGGGGGGGGGGGGGGGGGGGGGGGGGGGGGGGGGGGGGGGGGGGGGGGGGGGGGGGGGGGGGGGGGGGGGGGGGGGGGGGGGGGGGGGGGGGGGGGGGGGGGGGGGGGGGGGGGGGGGGGGGGGGGGGGGGGGGGGGGGGGGGGGGGGGGGGGGGGGGGGGGGGGGGGGGGGGGGGGGGGGGGGGGGGGGGGGGGGGGGGGGGGGGGGGGGGGGGGGGGGGGGGGGGGGGGGGGGGGGGGGGGGGGGGGGGGGGGGGGGGGGGGGGGGGGGGGGGGGGGGGGGGGGGGGGGGGGGGGGGGGGGGGGGGGGGGGGGGGGGGGGGGGGGGGGGGGGGGGGGGGGGGGGGGGGGGGGGGGGGGGGGGGGGGGGGGGGGGGGGGGGGGGGGGGGGGGGGGGGGGGGGGGGGGGGGGGGGGGGGGGGGGGGGGGGGGGGGGGGGGGGGGGGGGGGGGGGGGGGGGGGGGGGGGGGGGGGGGGGGGGGGGGGGGGGGGGGGGGGGGGGGGGGGGGGGGGGGGGGGGGGGGGGGGGGGGGGGGGGGGGGGGGGGGGGGGGGGGGGGGGGGGGGGGGGGGGGGGGGGGGGGGGGGGGGGGGGGGGGGGGGGGGGGGGGGGGGGGGGGGGGGGGGGGGGGGGGGGGGGGGGGGGGGGGGGGGGGGGGGGGGGGGGGGGGGGGGGGGGGGGGGGGGGGGGGGGGGGGGGGGGGGGGGGGGGGGGGGGGGGGGGGGGGGGGGGGGGGGGGGGGGGGGGGGGGGGGGGGGGGGGGGGGGGGGGGGGGGGGGGGGGGGGGGGGGGGGGGGGGGGGGGGGGGGGGGGGGGGGGGGGGGGGGGGGGGGGGGGGGGGGGGGGGGGGGGGGGGGGGGGGGGGGGGGGGGGGGGGGGGGGGGGGGGGGGGGGGGGGGGGGGGGGGGGGGGGGGGGGGGGGGGGGGGGGGGGGGGGGGGGGGGGGGGGGGGGGGGGGGGGGGGGGGGGGGGGGGGGGGGGGGGGGGGGGGGGGGGGGGGGGGGGGGGGGGGGGGGGGGGGGGGGGGGGGGGGGGGGGGGGGGGGGGGGGGGGGGGGGGGGGGGGGGGGGGGGGGGGGGGGGGGGGGGGGGGGGGGGGGGGGGGGGGGGGGGGGGGGGGGGGGGGGGGGGGGGGGGGGGGGGGGGGGGGGGGGGGGGGGGGGGGGGGGGGGGGGGGGGGGGGGGGGGGGGGGGGGGGGGGGGGGGGGGGGGGGGGGGGGGGGGGGGGGGGGGGGGGGGGGGGGGGGGGGGGGGGGGGGGGGGGGGGGGGGGGGGGGGGGGGGGGGGGGGGGGGGGGGGGGGGGGGGGGGGGGGGGGGGGGGGGGGGGGGGGGGGGGGGGGGGGGGGGGGGGGGGGGGGGGGGGGGGGGGGGGGGGGGGGGGGGGGGGGGGGGGGGGGGGGGGGGGGGGGGGGGGGGGGGGGGGGGGGGGGGGGGGGGGGGGGGGGGGGGGGGGGGGGGGGGGGGGGGGGGGGGGGGGGGGGGGGGGGGGGGGGGGGGGGGGGGGGGGGGGGGGGGGGGGGGGGGGGGGGGGGGGGGGGGGGGGGGGGGGGGGGGGGGGGGGGGGGGGGGGGGGGGGGGGGGGGGGGGGGGGGGGGGGGGGGGGGGGGGGGGGGGGGGGGGGGGGGGGGGGGGGGGGGGGGGGGGGGGGGGGGGGGGGGGGGGGGGGGGGGGGGGGGGGGGGGGGGGGGGGGGGGGGGGGGGGGGGGGGGGGGGGGGGGGGGGGGGGGGGGGGGGGGGGGGGGGGGGGGGGGGGGGGGGGGGGGGGGGGGGGGGGGGGGGGGGGGGGGGGGGGGGGGGGGGGGGGGGGGGGGGGGGGGGGGGGGGGGGGGGGGGGGGGGGGGGGGGGGGGGGGGGGGGGGGGGGGGGGGGGGGGGGGGGGGGGGGGGGGGGGGGGGGGGGGGGGGGGGGGGGGGGGGGGGGGGGGGGGGGGGGGGGGGGGGGGGGGGGGGGGGGGGGGGGGGGGGGGGGGGGGGGGGGGGGGGGGGGGGGGGGGGGGGGGGGGGGGGGGGGGGGGGGGGGGGGGGGGGGGGGGGGGGGGGGGGGGGGGGGGGGGGGGGGGGGGGGGGGGGGGGGGGGGGGGGGGGGGGGGGGGGGGGGGGGGGGGGGGGGGGGGGGGGGGGGGGGGGGGGGGGGGGGGGGGGGGGGGGGGGGGGGGGGGGGGGGGGGGGGGGGGGGGGGGGGGGGGGGGGGGGGGGGGGGGGGGGGGGGGGGGGGGGGGGGGGGGGGGGGGGGGGGGGGGGGGGGGGGGGGGGGGGGGGGGGGGGGGGGGGGGGGGGGGGGGGGGGGGGGGGGGGGGGGGGGGGGGGGGGGGGGGGGGGGGGGGGGGGGGGGGGGGGGGGGGGGGGGGGGGGGGGGGGGGGGGGGGGGGGGGGGGGGGGGGGGGGGGGGGGGGGGGGGGGGGGGGGGGGGGGGGGGGGGGGGGGGGGGGGGGGGGGGGGGGGGGGGGGGGGGGGGGGGGGGGGGGGGGGGGGGGGGGGGGGGGGGGGGGGGGGGGGGGGGGGGGGGGGGGGGGGGGGGGGGGGGGGGGGGGGGGGGGGGGGGGGGGGGGGGGGGGGGGGGGGGGGGGGGGGGGGGGGGGGGGGGGGGGGGGGGGGGGGGGGGGGGGGGGGGGGGGGGGGGGGGGGGGGGGGGGGGGGGGGGGGGGGGGGGGGGGGGGGGGGGGGGGGGGGGGGGGGGGGGGGGGGGGGGGGGGGGGGGGGGGGGGGGGGGGGGGGGGGGGGGGGGGGGGGGGGGGGGGGGGGGGGGGGGGGGGGGGGGGGGGGGGGGGGGGGGGGGGGGGGGGGGGGGGGGGGGGGGGGGGGGGGGGGGGGGGGGGGGGGGGGGGGGGGGGGGGGGGGGGGGGGGGGGGGGGGGGGGGGGGGGGGGGGGGGGGGGGGGGGGGGGGGGGGGGGGGGGGGGGGGGGGGGGGGGGGGGGGGGGGGGGGGGGGGGGGGGGGGGGGGGGGGGGGGGGGGGGGGGGGGGGGGGGGGGGGGGGGGGGGGGGGGGGGGGGGGGGGGGGGGGGGGGGGGGGGGGGGGGGGGGGGGGGGGGGGGGGGGGGGGGGGGGGGGGGGGGGGGGGGGGGGGGGGGGGGGGGGGGGGGGGGGGGGGGGGGGGGGGGGGGGGGGGGGGGGGGGGGGGGGGGGGGGGGGGGGGGGGGGGGGGGGGGGGGGGGGGGGGGGGGGGGGGGGGGGGGGGGGGGGGGGGGGGGGGGGGGGGGGGGGGGGGGGGGGGGGGGGGGGGGGGGGGGGGGGGGGGGGGGGGGGGGGGGGGGGGGGGGGGGGGGGGGGGGGGGGGGGGGGGGGGGGGGGGGGGGGGGGGGGGGGGGGGGGGGGGGGGGGGGGGGGGGGGGGGGGGGGGGGGGGGGGGGGGGGGGGGGGGGGGGGGGGGGGGGGGGGGGGGGGGGGGGGGGGGGGGGGGGGGGGGGGGGGGGGGGGGGGGGGGGGGGGGGGGGGGGGGGGGGGGGGGGGGGGGGGGGGGGGGGGGGGGGGGGGGGGGGGGGGGGGGGGGGGGGGGGGGGGGGGGGGGGGGGGGGGGGGGGGGGGGGGGGGGGGGGGGGGGGGGGGGGGGGGGGGGGGGGGGGGGGGGGGGGGGGGGGGGGGGGGGGGGGGGGGGGGGGGGGGGGGGGGGGGGGGGGGGGGGGGGGGGGGGGGGGGGGGGGGGGGGGGGGGGGGGGGGGGGGGGGGGGGGGGGGGGGGGGGGGGGGGGGGGGGGGGGGGGGGGGGGGGGGGGGGGGGGGGGGGGGGGGGGGGGGGGGGGGGGGGGGGGGGGGGGGGGGGGGGGGGGGGGGGGGGGGGGGGGGGGGGGGGGGGGGGGGGGGGGGGGGGGGGGGGGGGGGGGGGGGGGGGGGGGGGGGGGGGGGGGGGGGGGGGGGGGGGGGGGGGGGGGGGGGGGGGGGGGGGGGGGGGGGGGGGGGGGGGGGGGGGGGGGGGGGGGGGGGGGGGGGGGGGGGGGGGGGGGGGGGGGGGGGGGGGGGGGGGGGGGGGGGGGGGGGGGGGGGGGGGGGGGGGGGGGGGGGGGGGGGGGGGGGGGGGGGGGGGGGGGGGGGGGGGGGGGGGGGGGGGGGGGGGGGGGGGGGGGGGGGGGGGGGGGGGGGGGGGGGGGGGGGGGGGGGGGGGGGGGGGGGGGGGGGGGGGGGGGGGGGGGGGGGGGGGGGGGGGGGGGGGGGGGGGGGGGGGGGGGGGGGGGGGGGGGGGGGGGGGGGGGGGGGGGGGGGGGGGGGGGGGGGGGGGGGGGGGGGGGGGGGGGGGGGGGGGGGGGGGGGGGGGGGGGGGGGGGGGGGGGGGGGGGGGGGGGGGGGGGGGGGGGGGGGGGGGGGGGGGGGGGGGGGGGGGGGGGGGGGGGGGGGGGGGGGGGGGGGGGGGGGGGGGGGGGGGGGGGGGGGGGGGGGGGGGGGGGGGGGGGGGGGGGGGGGGGGGGGGGGGGGGGGGGGGGGGGGGGGGGGGGGGGGGGGGGGGGGGGGGGGGGGGGGGGGGGGGGGGGGGGGGGGGGGGGGGGGGGGGGGGGGGGGGGGGGGGGGCCCAGGGGGGCCCAGCCCTGTTGCCTTGTGGGCAACTGATGGGTCCCCTCTGGTATTTCTTTTCTTCAGTATTTTTTATATATTCAATAAAAAATCTCCGTGAAGTTTCAGGTCAATTGGAGCTCTGTAGAACAGGTATCTCTGATGTGGCTATTTCAGGTACAGAATTCCAGCTGCCGGTATTCTCCCTCTTCAGGTAAACCTTGCAAATTAAGAGAGAAAAGGCGTGAGAATTGCATCATAAAGTTTAATAATGATCAAAAACATAATAAATAACAGTAGGAAATCATGATGCAAATTGGACGTATCACATAACAAGAGAGAAAAGGCATAAGAATTGCATCATAAAGTGAAATATTGATCTACAACATTATAAATAATAGTAAAAAATCATGATGCAAAATGGACGTATCAATACTCTTCATCGCAGGTGGTGCTGGTGGCTTCTTCAACACCCTGCTTCCACAAGTGGAATGCAAGGAGTGTGTTTGCCCTGATGCCAGCTTTCCCTACTAGTGTTAGCCAACAAACACAACCCACGTAGATGGCGCTGGTTTTATTTGTTGCGACTTCAACTGCGTGGTAGGCACACTAGTGCACATGTGGTCATCTTCTAGGATAGGTGGAAGCATTTTCACACACATATGTCCTTTAAGAGTAGTTATTTTCCAATTTATTCGGCTGTTTGTTACATGCAATATAGAGTTCAGGGTCTAGCTAATATGCGGGGTCTTCGTGCCTCACTTTGATATAACGAAAGTCAATGATGTTTACAAAATTAAGAGGTTTGTGTTCACCAAAAAGACACGTCTTAACTTGAGAACTGAGATATCATAATCTTTTTAGTGTAAAC
>JAAAWM010008131.1:0-12087 GCA_036873465.1 Thinopyrum obtusiflorum
CAATGCAGTGAAGAAAAACCACTACTACCTCCATCAAGTCTTCGGTCGCACCTAGGCAATCCTGTCACATCTGTATGGTGAAGAAGATCTGAAGAACATGGGTCTCAAAGAAGATTTTGACTGGTCTGCACCTCCATCGAAGAAATTCAAGAAGGTCAAGGTTCCTTCTCTGGTGGCCAGCTCATATTCTTCATCGCGCGACACTGATGAAAATCAAGACTTGGACGACACTGTGGCAGGCCCTACTACAACAAATGACCCCAACAACGCTGGCGCTCCTTCATCAACTTGATATTCTTCAGGGGCGTTAGTCCTCATATTCGTTCCTTTTTGGTCGGCTTGGAGCCAAGGTTCGTTTTGTGAAACTTGCGGATAACTTCACTTCCAATGTTGCAGCCCAATGCAACAGTAAATTCCATAGGCTGAAGCATCTGCTCAGCCTACTGAAGAAAATGCCAGCACCGCTGATGACAATCAGTCTGCTGAAGAAAATGTGAGTTCCAGGGCTGATGACTGCATTTCAGCCACTGAAGAAATTGCCAGGGCACCCACTAGTGGTCCGCCTGTAGAAACTGAAGAACTCAGGGCAACTGCATCAGTTGTGCCTGAAGAAAATCAACCAGATTCCTCAGCTGCTCCTGCACCAACTTCAACTCCAATCCTTCCATCTGCATCGGATATGAAGAATACCAAGGCTGCAGAGCGTGCTGCAGTGAAGAAAAGGAAAGCATCAGCTGCTTTAGATTCTTCAGCTTCGAAGAAAATGAAGCCTATGACAAGTTCATTTGAAAATCCGATTGATGTTGTCCCCATCTCAACCAGGCCATCAAAGGACCTTGTTCCTTTTAATGAAGAATATGTGATCCCCAGCGGATCTGATGAAGAAACTCCTTCTGCTGCTTCATCTGAACCGTTGGATGAAGAAATTGAAGTGGATGCGATCCCTTCAACACCTATCATCTCCTTGCCTATGCCTCAGTTCACAGCTGAAGAGGCTGGCATTGAAGAAATGGAAGATGAAGATGTGGACATTGGCTGCTCCACACCCGTAAACAGTGATGAATTCTGGGAAAGTCAGCATCCAAACTCTCCAATGTTCACCCCTCTACAGCAAATTCCTCAGTCCCCCACACAAACTGTTCACATGGGCTCTGAAGAAACTCATCCCACTGCATCTGTCCATGAGGAAATTCCAGCCACTAGCGCTGAAGAAACTGCTGCTGCTGAACAACCAACGACGCAGACTGCCACTGAGGAGGAACCGGAAATTCCTCAGCCTGAAGAACCTGCGATTGAGATTCCTAAGGTCGTGATGCAACTCACTAACACTCCTCTACCGAAGCCAAAGGAACCATTCTCACGCAAGCAAAAGTTCAAGGCTGATGATTTCTTCGGCGAGCACGTATTCTTTGAATATTACAACCCATATAACTCTGCTCGCATTAGGAAGAGGCGTTTCTGGACTGCTAGTCAAGCCAATTTCTATTCCTCAGTGCTGTTCAACAAGGAGAAGATCTTCTACCATGAGCATATTCCTCACGTGGATATGAAATCTCTGCCGTGCTTCACACCAGTCCTCAGTGTTCTTCATGACGCTGGACTGCTAAACTTTTGCTCTGACATCTGCGATTGGAATGAAGAACTGATTCTTCAATTCTATGCAACGCTGCACATCACTGGAGATGCTGAAGATGTGAATTCCTGGGTGTTGGACTAGATGTCTAAAAACACTCACTACACTGCACCAGCCTCTGAATTGCTTCGTGCTCTACCACTCAGTCCTCCCCTTGAAGAAGCTCGCTGCATCTATAGTGAACCTGAGCTCACACATCATTACATCTATGTGCTGATGAAACCTTTGAAGCCAGGTCAGGCACCAAGAACCAAATTCCTCGTGAAGGAATTGATGTACGTGCCTAGAACTGTCTATCGTATTCTTACGAGGACAATCAGTCCTATCAAAGGCCATGACTCATCTGATGAGGATATTGTTGGCATCATGAAGAATCTGGTATTCAACATCGTTCATGGCATTCCTGTCAATTATCATGATTTCTTCATGAGGACTATGGCCAATGTTGCACTGTCTCCGTTTGAGCTGAAGCCTTATGCACCTTGGATTATGAGATTCCTCAGGACAAGGTCTTCACTCAACTACAAAGCTGATTTCCAGAATCACCTTAGCTACTTGCCCCCAATTGAAGTCCTCAAGCAGACATATTCCTCAGTTGATGGAAAGGGCAAGGCACCAGCTGTAATAGATGAAGGCATTCGTCCATTGGATGGTCAGTTTTGCAAAGCTGCATCTTATTCCACCAATGATGACTCTGCCACACATGACTCTGCCAATGCACCCAAGTCCACTCCTCGAGCCACTGCTCCACGCATGATGACTGACCGTGAACTTCTGCTTAGTCTTCACCAGAAGGTGGATCGAAATCAGAAATGGGTTAAGCGTCAGTTTGGTTCACTTCTTCACAACATGACTGCCACACAGGGGGGGGGGGGGGGGGGGGGGGGGGGGGGGGGGGGGGGGGGGGGGGGGGGGGGGGGGGGGGGGGGGGGGGGGGGGGGGGGGGGGGGGGGGGGGGGGGGGGGGGGGGGGGGGGGGGGGGGGGGGGGGGGGGGGGGGGGGGGGGGGGGGGGGGGGGGGGGGGGGGGGGGGGGGGGGGGGGGGGGGGGGGGGGGGGGGGGGGGGGGGGGGGGGGGGGGGGGGGGGGGGGGGGGGGGGGGGGGGGGGGGGGGGGGGGGGGGGGGGGGGGGGGGGGGGGGGGGGGGGGGGGGGGGGGGGGGGGGGGGGGGGGGGGGGGGGGGGGGGGGGGGGGGGGGGGGGGGGGGGGGGGGGGGGGGGGGGGGGGGGGGGGGGGGGGGGGGGGGGGGGGGGGGGGGGGGGGGGGGGGGGGGGGGGGGGGGGGGGGGGGGGGGGGGGGGGGGGGGGGGGGGGGGGGGGGGGGGGGGGGGGGGGGGGGGGGGGGGGGGGGGGGGGGGGGGGGGGGGGGGGGGGGGGGGGGGGGGGGGGGGGGGGGGGGGGGGGGGGGGGGGGGGGGGGGGGGGGGGGGGGGGGGGGGGGGGGGGGGGGGGGGGGGGGGGGGGGGGGGGGGGGGGGGGGGGGGGGGGGGGGGGGGGGGGGGGGGGGGGGGGGGGGGGGGGGGGGGGGGGGGGGGGGGGGGGGGGGGGGGGGGGGGGGGGGGGGGGGGGGGGGGGGGGGGGGGGGGGGGGGGGGGGGGGGGGGGGGGGGGGGGGGGGGGGGGGGGGGGGGGGGGGGGGGGGGGGGGGGGGGGGGGGGGGGGGGGGGGGGGGGGGGGGGGGGGGGGGGGGGGGGGGGGGGGGGGGGGGGGGGGGGGGGGGGGGGGGGGGGGGGGGGGGGGGGGGGGGGGGGGGGGGGGGGGGGGGGGGGGGGGGGGGGGGGGGGGGGGGGGGGGGGGGGGGGGGGGGGGGGGGGGGGGGGGGGGGGGGGGGGGGGGGGGGGGGGGGGGGGGGGGGGGGGGGGGGGGGGGGGGGGGGGGGGGGGGGGGGGGGGGGGGGGGGGGGGGGGGGGGGGGGGGGGGGGGGGGGGGGGGGGGGGGGGGGGGGGGGGGGGGGGGGGGGGGGGGGGGGGGGGGGGGGGGGGGGGGGGGGGGGGGGGGGGGGGGGGGGGGGGGGGGGGGGGGGGGGGGGGGGGGGGGGGGGGGGGGGGGGGGGGGGGGGGGGGGGGGGGGGGGGGGGGGGGGGGGGGGGGGGGGGGGGGGGGGGGGGGGGGGGGGGGGGGGGGGGGGGGGGGGGGGGGGGGGGGGGGGGGGGGGGGGGGGGGGGGGGGGGGGGGGGGGGGGGGGGGGGGGGGGGGGGGGGGGGGGGGGGGGGGGGGGGGGGGGGGGGGGGGGGGGGGGGGGGGGGGGGGGGGGGGGGGGGGGGGGGGGGGGGGGGGGGGGGGGGGGGGGGGGGGGGGGGGGGGGGGGGGGGGGGGGGGGGGGGGGGGGGGGGGGGGGGGGGGGGGGGGGGGGGGGGGGGGGGGGGGGGGGGGGGGGGGGGGGGGGGGGGGGGGGGGGGGGGGGGGGGGGGGGGGGGGGGGGGGGGGGGGGGGGGGGGGGGGGGGGGGGGGGGGGGGGGGGGGGGGGGGGGGGGGGGGGGGGGGGGGGGGGGGGGGGGGGGGGGGGGGGGGGGGGGGGGGGGGGGGGGGGGGGGGGGGGGGGGGGGGGGGGGGGGGGGGGGGGGGGGGGGGGGGGGGGGGGGGGGGGGGGGGGGGGGGGGGGGGGGGGGGGGGGGGGGGGGGGGGGGGGGGGGGGGGGGGGGGGGGGGGGGGGGGGGGGGGGGGGGGGGGGGGGGGGGGGGGGGGGGGGGGGGGGGGGGGGGGGGGGGGGGGGGGGGGGGGGGGGGGGGGGGGGGGGGGGGGGGGGGGGGGGGGGGGGGGGGGGGGGGGGGGGGGGGGGGGGGGGGGGGGGGGGGGGGGGGGGGGGGGGGGGGGGGGGGGGGGGGGGGGGGGGGGGGGGGGGGGGGGGGGGGGGGGGGGGGGGGGGGGGGGGGGGGGGGGGGGGGGGGGGGGGGGGGGGGGGGGGGGGGGGGGGGGGGGGGGGGGGGGGGGGGGGGGGGGGGGGGGGGGGGGGGGGGGGGGGGGGGGGGGGGGGGGGGGGGGGGGGGGGGGGGGGGGGGGGGGGGGGAATCATCAATGTAGTCGAGGATCAGCTTGGGATCCAAAAGCAGTGGCACCTCTAATCCTTTGGCTCTAGCGGCCCTGACTTGCCTGTCTCTGACGATTTCTGCAAGTTCATCATCATCAGCTTCGTCTTCATCAGACGGCACTTGGAAACCGACTTGCTTCTTTTGAAGACTTGGGCGTGGACCTCGTCCAGCAGTGGCCTTTGTCTTCAGCAGTGAGGGGCCAGCTGAGGAACTTGGTGCAGCTGAGGAACTAGCTGAGACACCTGAGGCAATGGAGATGCTGGCAGTCCTTTGGCATGAAGCAAGATGCACATGTGCTGAGGATTTGGTCGGAACAGCTGAAGGCTTTGGCGGAGGAGCTGAGGACTTTGGAGGAACAGGAGCAACATGAGGAATTGGCCATGAGGGCTTTGATGATTCTGGCCGTGAGGGCATTGCTGAGGAACTTGGCTTGCGTGCAGGCTTCTTAGACATAGCCTTCTTTGGCTTAACAGTAGAGGCCTCAGTAGAGGCAGCAGCAGCGACAGAGTCTTCATTGAATTTCCTCACTGCTTCTCTGGCTTGCTTAGCCAACTTGGTTTGGCGCTTGGCCCATTCATCAGGATAGTCCTCACCGCGCTTGAGGCTGGTGGAATATGCTATTTTGCCAGGTGCCAATGGAGCTCTTGTGCATGGAGGATTGAGTGCGAATTTCTTCATGTACTTAGGAGTGACATATCTGTACTCCCTCCATTCTCTTGCCCATCTCCTCTCTATCCTCTGTGTGCGCACTTTGCGCTCATTTGAATTCACATCTTCAGCATCTCTGGTGATGTGCAGTGTTGCATAGAATTGAAGAATCAGTTCCTCATTCCAATCGCAGATGTCAGAGCAAAAGTTGAGCAGCCTAGCGTCGTGAAGAACACTGAGGACTAGTGCGAAGCATGGCAGAGATTCCATATCCACGTGAGGAATATGCTCATGGTAGAAAATCTTCTCCTTGTTGAACAACACTGAGGAATAGAAATTGGCTTGACTAGCAGTCCAGAAATGCCTCTTCCTAATGCGAGCTGAATCATATGGGTTGTAATCTTCGAAGAATACGTGCTCGCCGAAGAAATCATCAGCCTTGAACTTTTGCTTGCGTGAGAATGGATCATTTGGCTTCGGCAGAGGAGTGTCAGTGAGTTGCATCACGACCTCAGGAATCTCAATCGCAGGTTCTTCAGGCTGAGGAATTTCTGATTCCTCCTTAGTGGCAGTCTGCGTCATTGGTTGGTCAACAGCAGCAGTTTCTTCAGTGCTAGTGGCTGGAATTTCCTCATGGAGAGATGCAGTGGGATGAGTTTCTTCAGAGCCCATGTGAACAGTTTGTGTGGGGGACTGAGGAATTTGCTGTAGAGGAGTGAACATTGGAGAGTTTGGATGCTGACTTTCCCAGAATTCATCACTGATGACGGGTGTGGAGCAGCCAATGTCCACATCATCATCTTCCATTTCTTCAACGCCAGCCTCTTCAGCTGTGAACTGAGGCATAGGCGAGGAGATGATAGGTGTTGAAGGGATCACATCCACTTCAATTTCTTCATCCAATGGTTCAGACGAGGCAGCAGAATGAGTTTCTTCATCAGATCCGCTAGGGATCACATATTCTTCATCAAAAGGAACAAGGTCCTTTGATGTCCTAGTTGAGATGGGAACAACATCAATCGGATGTGCAAAGGAACTTGTCATAGACTTCATTGTCTTCGGAGCTGAAGAATCTGAAGCAGCTGATGCTTTCCTTTTCTTCACTGCAGCACGCTCTGCAGCCTTGGTCTTCTTCACATCTGATGCAGATGGAAGGATTGGAGGTGAAGTTGGTGTAGGACCAGCTGAGGAATCTGGTTGATTTTCTTCAGGCACAACTGATGCAGTTGCCCTGAGTTCTTCAGTTTCTTCAGGCAGACCACTAGTGGGTGCCCTGGCAATTTCTTCAGTGGCTGGAATGCAGTCATCAGCCCTGGAACTCACATTTTCTTCAGCAGCCTGATTGTCATCAGCAGTGCTGGCAATTTCTTCAGTAGGCTGAGCAGATGCTTCAGCCTGAGGAATTTCTTGTTGTGTTGGGGCAGCAACATTTGAAGTGAACTGTTCAGTTATCTTTACAAATCTAACTTTGGCTCCTTGCCAATCAGCATAGTAGGCTTTGAAGTCATCGCTGAGGGTTTTGATTTCAGATTGGATTTTTACAAGTTCATCAGTTGTCATAGTGACAACGTTGTTCTTCAGAAATTTCTCCTTCTTGTACTGCGCTTTCTTGATCTGCCCGGCCTTCTCATATTTCCCCTTTTCTTCTTGAATGAAGTGGGTCAACATGTGAGTTTGGCCAGGAGTCAGCTTGAAGTCAGGCAAGGGAGTGTTGGGGTCCTTGTGCCAGGGGGGGGGGGGGGGGGGGGGGGGGGGGGGGGGGGGGGGACCTCAGGCCTCTTTCCTCCTTTCCGTGGCTTCTTACCATCGGCCATTTTCTTTAGTTGAGGAATTTGAACAATCGAATTCTCTGAAGAAGTATGCAACTTTTCTTCGAGGAACGCTGCAAATGAGTTAAGTTGAGAGGACCGCGTCCAGCAGATGACTTTGTCTTCAACGGTGAGGGGCCAGCTGAGGAACTTGGTGCAGCTGAGGAACTAGCTGAGACACCTGAGGCAATGGAGATGCCTGCAGTCCTTTGGCACGAGGCGAGATGCACAAGTGCTGAGGATTTAGTCAGAATAGCTAAGGGCTTTGGCGGAGGAGCTGAGGACTTGGGAGGAGCGGGAGCAGCATGAGGAATTGGCCGTGAGGGCTTTGAGGATTCTGGCTGTGAGGGCATTGCTGAGGAACTTGGCCTTGAGGGCACTGTTGGTGAAGCACTTGGCTTGCGCGCAGGCTTCTTTGACATAGCCTTCTTCGGCTTGATAGCAGAGGCCTCAGCAGAGGCAGCAGCAGCAGAGTCTTCATTGAATTTCCTCACTAGTTCTCTGGCTTTCTTAGCCAACTTGGCTTGGCGCTTGGTCCATTCATCAGGATAGTCCTCACTGCGCTTGAGGCTGGTGGGATCAGCTATTTGGCCAGGTGCCAATGGAGGTCTTGGGCATGGAGAATTGAGTGCGAATTTCTTCATGTACTTGGGAGTGACATATCTGTACTCCCTCCACTCTCTGGCCCATCTCCTCTCTATCTTCTGAATGCGCACCTTGCGCTCATTCTTGGTTTCCTCAGTAGGTGTGCAGTACCCAGCATATACTTCATCAGGGATCTCAAACGCTGTATTGACCTCAGGCCTCTTTCCTCCTTTCCGTGGCTTCTTACCATCGGCCATTTTCTTTAGTTGAGGAATTTGAACAATCGAATTGGGGGGGGGGGGGGGGGGGGGGGGGGGGGGGGGGGGGGGGGGGGGGGGGGGGGGGGGGGGGGGGGGGGGGGGGGGGGGGGGGGGGGGGGGGGGGGGGGGGGTAGTTGCGAGGAATTTGGAGAGGTCATATGCGTTCTCAGAAGGTTTTTCAAAATGAACAAGTTTGAGGAATTTGACCAGATGAGTCTTGAAGAATTTCACTAAGCGTTCTTTGTCTTAGGTTCCAGAGTTGTAAGGATCGAAGATCCACACAATTGAGGAATCTTGAAGAAAAATTGTTGCTTAGAGAAACAAATCAAGAACAGATGATATGTGAGGTGTTTAATGTGTGAAGAATTTGAAGAATAAACACCTTTGAGGATTTTGTAGAATTCATTTGAATCAAGGAGGGCAGTAAAAGTAACTTTTAATTACCCTGGACGAAGAACACGACGAACTGAGAGGTGTAGATGTGAAGTTCGTCAGTTCAGATCTTCCACGCCCTAACTTGGCTGAGGAAGACAGCTACGGCGGCGGCGGAGTGAAGAAATTCGCAGCCGGCGCGAGTACGACGGCGACGAGGTCGAGGCAGTGAAGCTCTTCCTCACCGGCGATGATGGAGTAGCGGCGGCGCTAGGGTTTGAGGAGCTCGAGCGAGAGTGAGGTCGAGCGAAGTAAAAGTGGAGCAGTGAAGGGGAGGGGGTATTTATAGCCGCAGTGAAAAACGGTTTACCTGAGGAAATTTTACGAACGTGCCCCTGACCCTTCTCATTCGCTTGACATGTGTCACCCACGTACTGAGAGGTGGCGATCGTGTGAGATCGTGGGTGAATAGATAAGTACTTTCGTTGGATTCAGAACGATTTGAGCGGTAAAACCGAAAATTTTGGATAAGATAAGTTAAAAGTTCTGTTCGCAAATTCTTCAGCTGACAAGGACACGGTGAAGATTTTGAACGAGTTTCAAATAGAACGCACATGAAGAATTTGTGAATAGTTTGGGTTGAGTATAGCATAGAGGGGGAAGGGTCCGATCACATTCACTTAGCAGAAAAAAGCAACTTGAAGAAATAGCAATAAGTGAATCCTGTAGAGGACATAAACTCATATATATATATAGCCAATGAAGAAAAACGACGGAACCAGTGAAGACAATGCGAAGTTGAAGAAAAAGAACAATTGAGGAATTTCAGAAACTGAGGAAAAACTCAAATTGAAGATTTTCAACTTTAGTGGTGGCGTGTTCCACCGTATAAGAATGATGATTTCAGACACCGCGTACAATTATCATAGGGTTCTGAGAATCAAATTCTTCGTTAATTTCTTCACACTTAGAGTGTTATGGGGGGGGGGGGGGGGGGGGGGGGGGGGGGGGGGGGGGGGGGGGGGGGGGGGGGGGGGGGGGGGGGGGGGGGGGGGGGGGGGGGGGGGGGGGGGGGGGGGGGGGGGGGGGGGGGGGGGGGGGGGGGGGGGGGGGGGGGGGGGGGGGGGGGGGGGGGGGGGGGGGGGGGGGGGGGGGGGGGGGGGGGGGGGGGGGGGGGGGGGGGGGGGGGGGGGGGGGGGGGGGGGGGGGGGGGGGGGGGGGGGGGGGGGGGGGGGGGGGGGGGGGGGGGGGGGGGGGGGGGGGGGGGGGGGGGGGGGGGGGGGGGGGGGGGGGGGGGGGGGGGGGGGGGGGGGGGGGGGGGGGGGGGGGGGGGGGGGGGGGGGGGGGGGGGGGGGGGGGGGGGGGGGGGGGGGGGGGGGGGGGGGGGGGGGGGGGGGGGGGGGGGGGGGGGGGGGGGGGGGGGGGGGGGGGGGGGGGGGGGGGGGGGGGGGGGGGGGGGGGGGGGGGGGGGGGGGGGGGGGGGGGGGGGGGGGGGGGGGGGGGGGGGGGGGGGGGGGGGGGGGGGGGGGGGGGGGGGGGGGGGGGGGGGGGGGGGGGGGGGGGGGGGGGGGGGGGGGGGGGGGGGGGGGGGGGGGGGGGGGGGGGGGGGGGGGGGGGGGGGGGGGGGGGGGGGGGGGGGGGGGGGGGGGGGGGGGGGGGGGGGGGGGGGGGGGGGGGGGGGGGGGGGGGGGGGGGGGGGGGGGGGGGGGGGGGGGGGGGGGGGGGGGGGGGGGGGGGGGGGGGGGGGGGGGGGGGGGGGGGGGGATGGCGAACTTTTAATCTAAACAAAACCCAAAGTCTAAATGACGCCCTAAGGGTTGTATATATGGAGGAAGAGGGGGGAGTTTCGTGGCCCTTGGAGGAGGGGTCCGAAACCAACCCTAACTCTTGTTTCCCCACACATACGGCCTCTAAAAATAGCCTATACTTAAGTATTTCGAAAATACATGGGCCTGGCCCAATAATAAGGTGACGCAACACCTAAAATAGCCTCTGGACGAAATTTATGAAGTGGCATCTTGTATATTTCGTCCAAGGCTTCATGCACTCCTTATGGTGGCTTTAAAGTCCTGAAATCATCACTTGTAACTCCGTTTTGGATCCCCTTGCGCATGCCATCATCTCCACGCTTGAACTTGTTCCAAGGTTCATCTTTCTTGTCCAAGCTAGGCCCTTCATTTGTAAGCAAGACAAATGTATCCAATTTAGGCAGCATCATATTCCCATGAACATTAGAATTGTTACCAAGAAACGAAAGTAGCTGATAATTCAATTGGCGTGCGCGAGCTCTAGTAATTTGTCCAGTATGTATAGCAGCAGGGGTTGTGGGTGTAACAATGGTATTGATGTCCTCATCATTTATAAAGAAGGAGTAGATGGTATTGTTAGATGTTGTGTACCTGAGCATGAACAGGGACAAATCCTACGGAAATGTCACTCTGAAGCTTATGGAGGACATCATGCGGAAGACAGAACTGCTCACAAGGTATTGCAGTCTGGGTTTTATTGGCCTACTCTTTTCTAGGATGCTCGTAAGTTCGTCTTATCTTGTGATGAATGCCAAAGAATAGGTAATATCGGTAAGCATCAAGAAATGCCTATGAATTATTCACTTGTTGTCGAACCATTTGATGTTTGGGGTTTTGATTATATGGGACCTTTTCCTTCCTCTAATGGGTTTACACATATTTTGGTTGTTGTTGATTATGTTACTAAGTGGGTAGAAGCTATTCCAACTAGTAGTGCTGATCACAACACCTCTATTAAAATGCTTAAGGAAGTTATTTTCCCAAGGTTTGGAGTCCCTAGATATTTAATGACTGATGGTGGTTCACATTTTATTCATGGTGCTTTCCGTAAAATGCTTTCCAAGTATGATGTTAACCATAGAATTGCATCACACTATCATCCACAATCTAGTGGTCAAGTTGAACTTAGCAATAGAGAAATAAAATTAATTTTACAAAAGACTGGCAATAGGTCCCGGAAGAATTGGACTAAGAAATTAGATAATGTACTTTGGGCTTATAGAATAGCATATAAAAATCCTATGGGTATGACTCCTTATAAAATGGTTTATGGAAAAGCTTGTCATTTGCCTCTTGAGTTAGAACATAAAGCATATTGGGCAATCAAAGAACTCAAGTATGATTTCAAACTTTCCGGTGAAAAGAGGTTACTTGATATTAGCTCATTAGATGAATGGAGAACCCAAGCTTACGAAAATGCCAAGTTATTTTAAGAAAAGGTTAAAAGATGGCATGATAAAAGAATCCAAAAGCTGACTTCAAAGTTGGAGAATATGTTCTTTTGTACAACTCTCATTTTAGATTCTTTGCAGGAAAACTCCTCTCCAAATGGGAAGGACCCTATGTTATCGAGGAGGTTTATCGGTCTGGAGCTATCAAAATAAATAATGCTGAAGGCACTAACCCGAAGGTTGTTAATGGGCAAATAATAAAACATTATATCTCAGGTACGCCCATTAATGTTGAAAGCAATATTATCCAAACTTTGACACTGGAAGAACAGATAAAAGAGACCTTCTGGAACACTCCAGAATTGTGAAAAAGAGGAGATACATGATACCGTAAGTAAACGGACTCCGAAAAATCTGCAAAAATATTTTTTTTCTCAGTTTGGGAATATAACAAAAAATAGGAAAATAAGAAACTACTGGGAAAGTAACCCTGGTGGGCACAAGAGCTAGGCGCGCCCAGGTGGGTTGTGCCCACCTCGGGTACCTTCCGGACTCCGTT
>JAAAWM010008132.1:0-12095 GCA_036873465.1 Thinopyrum obtusiflorum
CACTGCAAAGACTAGTTGAATAGTTCTCTCTGACCGAGATGGGGAATAATGGATCGCCAGGACTTCCTTTCTATATTATCCCTATGCCTCTACGCTCACTTCACTCGTTTTGCTCCATACCTAGTCACTTGTTGAAATCTGTAGAAAGACAAATACTCTGTATTTGGGAACAAAGGGAGGCTTTTACTATGTACTATTTGGGAACAGAAGGAGTATCACCATATGGAGGGAACAGAGGAAGCTTGAAATATGAGCATGTCAATGGGAGGGAGTAAGCCCCATGCATGCATGCAACATGCAACACTCACACGTAGACATGGACGCATGCAACACTCACACACCCATGCGGCACATAGCACACGACGCAACACACATGCTCACACTCAAGTGCTCAACCTACTCCCTACGTCTGTGAAAGACTGTACATTTAGAGATTTACACATTGACCAGGGCATAATTAACGGCCAAAAGTAGCAAACTTATGTGTGCATGCGACCATTGAGATAAGAAGATTAAATGAAGGTCGTTTCATGCTGTAATTAAGGATAGACATGTAGCCTATACCTACAGCACAAGTTGGTGCATTAGTCAATCAATATCGATTTAGATTAAAGGCTAAATGCATTGGAACTGTAGATGTACATCATGTACTGGGGGGGGGGGGGGGGGGGGGGGGGGGGGGGGGGGGGGGGGGGGGGGGGGGGGGGGGGGGGGGGGGGGGGGGGGGGGGGGGGGGGGGGGGGGGGGGGGGGGGGGGGGGGGGGGGGGGGGGGGGGGGGGGGGGGGGGGGGGGGGGGGGGGGGGGGGGGGGGGGGGGGGGGGGGGGGGGGGGGGGGGGGGGGGGGGGGGGGGGGGGGGGGGGGGGGGGGGGGGGGGGGGGGGGGGGGGGGGGGGGGGGGGGGGGGGGGGGGGGGGGGGGGGGGGGGGGGGGGGGGGGGGGGGGGGGGGGGGGGGGGGGGGGGGGGGGGGGGGGGGGGGGGGGGGGGGGGGGGGGGGGGGGGGGGGGGGGGGGGGGGGGGGGGGGGGGGGGGGGGGGGGGGGGGGGGGGGGGGGGGGGGGGGGGGGGGGGGGGGGGGGGGGGGGGGGGGGGGGGGGGGGGGGGGGGGGGGGGGGGGGGGGGGGGGGGGGGGGGGGGGGGGGGGGGGGGGGGGGGGGGGGGGGGGGGGGGGGGGGGGGGGGGGGGGGGGGGGGGGGGGGGGGGGGGGGGGGGGGGGGGGGGGGGGGGGGGGGGGGGGGGGGGGGGGGGGGGGGGGGGGGGGGGGGGGGGGGGGGGGGGGGGGGGGGGGGGGGGGGGGGGGGGGGGGGGGGGGGGGGGGGGGGGGGGGGGGGGGGGGGGGGGGGGGGGGGGGGGGGGGGGGGGGGGGGGGGGGGGGGGGGGGGGGGGGGGGGGGGGGGGGGGGGGGGGGGGGGGGGGGGGGGGGGGGGGGGGGGGGAGAAGAAGATTAAATGAAGGTCGTTGCATGCTGTAATTAAGGATAGACATGTAACCTATACCTACAGCACAAGTTGGTGCATTAGTCAATCAATATCGATTTAGATTAAAGGCTAAATGCATTGGAAGTGTAGATGTACTACACTCTTTGTTTTTTAGCTGATTTCTTTGCTCTGCCAACTGACAGGTGGGACCCAGAAACCAGGTGACAATTTAACCAGTCAACAAAGTGCCACGTCGACTATGTGGCCAGTCAGTAGGGTGAAATACGGTGCTCTACGATGAGCTAGTGATCGTATAATCACCGTAAAACTATATATAGTGACCGTAAAGAGCGTATTGTTACATACGTTGACCGCCAGTGTATTTTTCTCGTTTCAAATTAAGCCATATTAACCGGAAAGGACGCAGTATGGACTAGTACTAGTACTGCTTTGATGTGTCCCGTCAACTCGCCGAACGAGGAGAAGCTTGCTTACTACGCCTCTCCCTCGCCCACGCGCGCGGTGGTTCATAGAACGAGGAGAGGGTTTTGAATACAGTGCCCTCTCCCTCTCCCTCTCCCTCGCCCTCGCCCTCGCGGTGGACGTGCAGCAGTTCAATCGGTGTCAGATTGCCAGAAGCATAATGTGTACTGTAGTATCATCATTGTTGGACCTTCCGAAGAGGCGAAGAGCCAAGTGCAAGGTTCACACGAGTACAAACTATTGAACCTCCCAAAGAGGCAAAGAGTCAAGAGCAAGGTTTTATAGGAGTTGTCGTCCTAGAAGGAGCGTACTACAACTATAGCGAACGATGCTACTGTATGATGCCGCCACGTCACGTATATCCAAAGCTGTGCCACCTTTTTTTTCTCAAAGAGCATGTTGGAGCCCATGCAACAACCACACAAGTTGCACGTACACATAACACATTTACTAGTAATAAATTCTAAAGGACAAATGCCAGTATGCCACACAAGTTCATCTCCAATTCATGTGATAAATTTGTGCACGACTAGTCTACATATATTCACAGCGCTACCGTTCACAATTTACCGTACTCCACTTACACGTTATAGATGGGCTACATGTCCTCCTCCAGGTTCCAGTCCCAGGTGTTCTTTATGGATGGCATGATCCATAGTGGTGGGCAACGGGAATCATTGTCGCAGCTTTCTAGTCTGGTTCCACACGATGGAGACTCATCCAAGCTGAAGCGGCATAAATCAGGGATAGGGGGGGGGGGGGGGGGGGGGGGGGGGGGGGGGGGGGGGGGGGGGGGGGGGGGGGGGGGGGGGGGGGGGGGGGGGGGGGGGGGGGGGGGGGGGGGGGGGGGGGGGGGGGGGGGGGGGGGGGGGGGGGGGGGGGGGGGGGGGGGGGGGGGGGGGGGGGGGGGGGGGGGGGGGGGGGGGGGGGGGGGGGGGGGGGGGGGGGGGGGGGGGGGGGGGGGGGGGGGGGGGGGGGGGGGGGGGGGGGGGGGGGGGGGGGGGGGGGGGGGGGGGGGGGGGGGGGGGGGGGGGGGGGGGGGGGGGGGGGGGGGGGGGGGGGGGGGGGGGGGGGGGGGGGGGGGGGGGGGGGGGGGGGGGGGGGGGGGGGGGGGGGGGGGGGGGGGGGGGGGGGGGGGGGGGGGGGGGGGGGGGGGGGGGGGGGGGGGGGGGGGGGGGGGGGGGGGGGGGGGGGGGGGGGGGGGGGGGGGGGGGGGGGGGGGGGGGGGGGGGGGGGGGGGGGGGGGGGGGGGGGGGGGGGGGGGGGGGGGGGGGGGGGGGGGGGGGGGGGGGGGGGGGGGGGGGGGGGGGGGGGGGGGGGGGGGGGGGGGGGGGGGGGGGGGGGGGGGGGGGGGGGGGGGGGGGGGGGGGGGGGGGGGGGGGGGGGGGGGGGGGGGGGGGGGGGGGGGGGGGGGGGGGGGGGGGGGGGGGGGGGGGGGGGGGGGGGGGGGGGGGGGGGGGGGGGGGGGGGGGGGGGGGGGGGGGGGGGGGGGGGGGGGGGGGGGGGGGGGGGGGGGGGGGGGGGGGGGGGGGGGGGGGGGGGGGGGGGGGGGGGGGGGGGGGGGGGGGGGGGGGGGGGGGGGGGGGGGGGGGGGGGGGGGGGGGGGGGGGGGGGGGGGGGGGGGGGGGGGGGGGGGGGGGGGGGGGGGGGGGGGGGGGGGGGGGGGGGGGGGGGGGGGGGGGGGGGGGGGGGGGGGGGGGGGGGGGGGGGGGGGGGGGGGGGGGGGGGGGGGGGGGGGGGGGGGGGGGGGGGGGGGGGGGGGGGGGGGGGGGGGGGGGGGGGGGGGGGGGGGGGGGGGGGGGGGGGGGGGGGGGGGGGGGGGGGGGGGGGGGGGGGGGGGGGGGGGGGGGGGGGGGGGGGGGGGGGGGGGGGGGGGGGGGGGGGGGGGGGGGGGGGGGGGGGGGGGGGGGGGGGGGGGGGGGGGGGGGGGGGGGGGGGGGGGGGGGGGGGGGGGGGGGGGGGGGGGGGGGGGGGGGGGGGGGGGGGGGGGGGGGGGGGGGGGGGGGGGGGGGGGGGGGGGGGGGGGGGGGGGGGGGGGGGGGGGGGGGGGGGGGGGGGGGGGGGGGGGGGGGGGGGGGGGGGGGGGGGGGGGGGGGGGGGGGGGGGGGGGGGGGGGGGGGGGGGGGGGGGGGGGGGGGGGGGGGGGGGGGGGGGGGGGGGGGGGGGGGGGGGGGGGGGGGGGGGGGGGGGGGGGGGGGGGGGGGGGGGGGGGGGGGGGGGGGGGGGGGGGGGGGGGGGGGGGGGGGGGGGGGGGGGGGGGGGGGGGGGGGGGGGGGGGGGGGGGGGGGGGGGGGGGGGGGGGGGGGGGGGGGGGGGGGGGGGGGGGGGGGGGGGGGGGGGGGGGGGGGGGGGGGGGGGGGGGGGGGGGGGGGGGGGGGGGGGGGGGGGGGGGGGGGGGGGGGGGGGGGGGGGGGGGGGGGGGGGGGGGGGGGGGGGGGGGGGGGGGGGGGGGGGGGGGGGGGGGGGGGGGGGGGGGGGGGGGGGGGGGGGGGGGGGGGGGGGGGGGGGGGGGGGGGGGGGGGGGGGGGGGGGGGGGGGGGGGGGGGGGGGGGGGGGGGGGGGGGGGGGGGGGGGGGGGGGGGGGGGGGGGGGGGGGGGGGGGGGGGGGGGGGGGGGGGGGGGGGGGGGGGGGGGGGGGGGGGGGGGGGGGGGGGGGGGGGGGGGGGGGGGGGGGGGGGGGGGGGGGGGGGGGGGGGGGGGGGGGGGGGGGGGGGGGGGGGGGGGGGGGGGGGGGGGGGGGGGGGGGGGGGGGGGGGGGGGGGGGGGGGGGGGGGGGGGGGGGGGGGGGGGGGGGGGGGGGGGGGGGGGGGGGGGGGGGGGGGGGGGGGGGGGGGGGGGGGGGGGGGGGGGGGGGGGGGGGGGGGGGGGGGGGGGGGGGGGGGGGGGGGGGGGGGGGGGGGGGGGGGGGGGGGGGGGGGGGGGGGGGGGGGGGGGGGGGGGGGGGGGGGGGGGGGGGGGGGGGGGGGGGGGGGGGGGGGGGGGGGGGGGGGGGGGGGGGGGGGGGGGGGGGGGGGGGGGGGGGGGGGGGGGGGGGGGGGGGGGGGGGGGGGGGGGGGGGGGGGGGGGGGGGGGGGGGGGGGGGGGGGGGGGGGGGGGGGGGGGGGGGGGGGGGGGGGGGGGGGGGGGGGGGGGGGGGGGGGGGGGGGGGGGGGGGGGGGGGGGGGGGGGGGGGGGGGGGGGGGGGGGGGGGGGGGGGGGGGGGGGGGAAATGTTGCTTTGTGGCTTTTCTAAGCCCATCTCGAGCAGCTCGGATGTATGCCTCAGCCGAGCTGAAGGCATTGAATGCCTCTTTCGAGAACTTGGGGTCTCGTAGGACAGCCCGGCAGCGCCGATGATTCATGGCGCTCTCTACTTCCGAGTTGGTAACAGGCATGTCTTCCGAACCCTCGGCCGAAGGACAGTCCGGCGTTGTCCCCATACCGGCCCCCGCCTCTCCGGTGGGATCTAAATCCCGGTTGTTGGGAGTGCGACCGGCCGAATCCCCGGACATAGTCCGGCGAACCTTTTTCCTGATACAGGACCAACATAACAATAATGGTTGGGTACGACTGCCAAAGCATACCTTTAAATCCATACCTCTTCGACGAAGGGTCGGCCTTGTATTCACCAACTGTCGGGGATATACCCCGCGGCGTAAACCGACCGGAAGTATAACCCGGCCAGACTTGGCGGTTTACTTGAGACCCGGCTGAGACTTGACGATTCACTGGCGACCCGTTTGGACCTGGCGGTTTACGATTCATTGGTAATCCGGCAGGCGGGCCAGAGGCGCGACAAGACCCGGTGGCCCAACGGGCGGTTCATGAAGGCTGGTTCATACTATGGTGGGCCGGTTTACAAGGAAAGACATAAGGAATATTTACCTTATAAGGAGTTAAGACCCGGACTTGTATCCGGTTTGTATTAGAAGGTAGACTAGTCCTAATCCTAATAGGACTCCACATGTAACCCGCCCCTTCAACATATATAAGGAGGGGCAGGGCTCCCCAAAGAGGGACAAGCTACAAGCAACAAGCAATAATCTCTAGGGCTAGACACAAAGAGCCGGTTTACTGGTGACTCCCTCGTGATCATAGTGAGACCTAGCCTCAAACAGCATGTAGGGTTATTACCGGATGATGTTTCCCGGGGCCCGAAGCTGTCTAAATCCTTTGTCTTGCGTTGTGTCTATCGATTCCGCTCAACCCCTCTCAAGCTACCACATGGGCCATGTGATTAGGATCCAGCTTGGTATATCGCATTTCACCATGGCCCAGGCCTCTCGCGCACCTTCTCGGCAGGCCGATATCTTCCATAGTCGGATACGCCGCCGTGCTCCCTTGAACAGCTCTACAAGCTCCTCCATACTTCCTGGAGGGGAGGCAGATGGCTATAGGGCCTTGGCAACACTCCGCATTGCCAGCTGAGCCTGCTCGTGCACTTGCGACAGCCTTTGCAGCAGATCATTTGATGATCCGGGCACCTCCTCGTCAGGACAGCCCGTCAATATACCTGCAATCATAATTATATCAGTTCCATTTATCTCCGAACTACTCTCAAAGTAGTTCAGACACATACTGAATATACCGCCCCGCAACTTCCTGTTCTCCTTCACGGAGTCAGCTAGCTGGGCTTGCACATCTTTCAATTCTTTGCCCAAGGTGGTGTTGGAATCCTGTAGCTTGTTTTTCTCCCCTCTGACCCGGGTCAGCACACGCTCGCCTGCGGCGCATAGCCTTTTCGCCTGTTTTTCCCCCTCTTGGGCGATCTTGAACTTCTCCTCAAGTTGATCGGGCGATCCTATTATGCAATCAGCAACAATATTAGTACAGTTGGTATACAATTATCGTTCCTCGATGGAGGGGAATGTTACCAGAAGACGCCTTCTTGAAGTTTTCCAGTTCGGTGGTAGCAGCATTTAGCTGCGCCCGACACTGCTCCAGCTCTTGGGCTAGCAGGGCATTCTTCTCGGTAAGGACCTGGTTATACAACAATCCTTAAATCAGTTGTATACCAACTGCTTTCAGTCTCGGGGGCTACGGGCATATGGTTATCCTTTTCGGAGGGGGGGGGGGGGGGGGGGGGGGGGGGGGGGGGGGGGGGGGGGGGGGGGGGGGGGGGGGGGGGGGGGGGGGGGGGGGGGGGGGGGGGGGGGGGGGGGGGGGGGGGGGGGGGGGGGGGGGGGGGGGGGGGGGGGGGGGGGGGGGGGGGGGGGGGGGGGGGGGGGGGGGGGGGGGGGGGGGGGGGGGGGGGGGGGGGGGGGGGGGGGGGGGGGGGGGGGGGGGGGGGGGGGGGGGGGGGGGGGGGGGGGGGGGGGGGGGGGGGGGGGGGGGGGGGGGGGGGGGGGGGGGGGGGGGGGGGGGGGGGGGGGGGGGGGGGGGGGGGGGGGGGGGGGGGGGGGGGGGGGGGGGGGGGGGGGGGGGGGGGGGGGGGGGGGGGGGGGGGGGGGGGGGGGGGGGGGGGGGGGGGGGGGGGGGGGGGGGGGGGGGGGGGGGGGGGGGGGGGGGGGGGGGGGGGGGGGGGGGGGGGGGGGGGGGGGGGGGGGGGGGGGGGGGGGGGGGGGGGGGGGGGGGGGGGGGGGGGGGGGGGGGGGGGGGGGGGGGGGGGGGGGGGGGGGGGGGGGGGGGGGGGGGGGGGGGGGGGGGGGGGGGGGGGGGGGGGGGGGGGGGGGGGGGGGGGGGGGGGGGGGGGGGGGGGGGGGGGGGGGGGGGGGGGGGGGGGGGGGGGGGGGGGGGGGGGGGGGGGGGGGGGGGGGGGGGGGGGGGGGGGGGGGGGGGGGGGGGGGGGGGGGGGGGGGGGGGGGGGGGGGGGGGGGGGGGGGGGGGGGGGGGGGGGGGGGGGGGGGGGGGGGGGGGGGGGGGGGGGGGGGGGGGGGGGGGGGGGGGGGGGGGGGGGGGGGGGGGGGGGGGGGGGGGGGGGGGGGGGGGGGGGGGGGGGGGGGGGGGGGGGGGGGGGGGGGGGGGGGGGGGGGGGGGGGGGGGGGGGGGGGGGGGGGGGGGGGGGGGGGGGGGGGGGGGGGGGGGGGGGGGGGGGGGGGGGGGGGGGGGGGGGGGGGGGGGGGGGGGGGGGGGGGGGGGGGGGGGGGGGGGGGGGGGGGGGGGGGGGGGGGGGGGGGGGGGGGGGGGGGGGGGGGGGGGGGGGGGGGGGGGGGGGGGGGGGGGGGGGGGGGGGGGGGGGGGGGGGGGGGGGGGGGGGGGGGGGGGGGGGGGGGGGGGGGGGGGGGGGGGGGGGGGGGGGGGGGGGGGGGGGGGGGGGGGGGGGGGGGGGGGGGGGGGGGGGGGGGGGGGGGGGGGGGGGGGGGGGGGGGGGGGGGGGGGGGGGGGGGGGGGGGGGGGGGGGGGGGGGGGGGGGGGGGGGGGGGGGGGGGGGGGGGGGGGGGGGGGGGGGGGGGGGGGGGGGGGGGGGGGGGGGGGGGGGGGGGGGGGGGGGGGGGGGGGGGGGGGGGGGGGGGGGGGGGGGGGGGGGGGGGGGGGGGGGGGGGGGGGGGGGGGGGGGGGGGGGGGGGGGGGGGGGGGGGGGGGGGGGGGGGGGGGGGGGGGGGGGGGGGGGGGGGGGGGGGGGGGGGGGGGGGGGGGGGGGGGGGGGGGGGGGGGGGGGGGGGGGGGGGGGGGGGGGGGGGGGGGGGGGGGGGGGGGGGGGGGGGGGGGGGGGGGGGGGGGGGGGGGGGGGGGGGGGGGGGGGGGGGGGGGGGGGGGGGGGGGGGGGGGGGGGGGGGGGGGGGGGGGGGGGGGGGGGGGGGGGGGGGGGGGGGGGGGGGGGGGGGGGGGGGGGGGGGGGGGGGGGGGGGGGGGGGGGGGGGGGGGGGGGGGGGGGGGGGGGGGGGGGGGGGGGGGGGGGGGGGGGGGGGGGGGGGGGGGGGGGGGGGGGGGGGGGGGGGGGGGGGGGGGGGGGGGGGGGGGGGGGGGGGGGGGGGGGGGGGGGGGGGGGGGGGGGGGGGGGGGGGGGGGGGGGGGGGGGGGGGGGGGGGGGGGGGGGGGGGGGGGGGGGGGGGGGGGGGGGGGGGGGGGGGGGGGGGGGGGGGGGGGGGGGGGGGGGGGGGGGGGGGGGGGGGGGGGGGGGGGGGGGGGGGGGGGGGGGGGGGGGGGGGGGGGGGGGGGGGGGGGGGGGGGGGGGGGGGGGGGGGGGGGGGGGGGGGGGGGGGGGGGGGGGGGGGGGGGGGGGGGGGGGGGGGGGGGGGGGGGGGGGGGGGGGGGGGGGGGGGGGGGGGGGGGGGGGGGGGGGGGGGGGGGGGGGGGGGGGGGGGGGGGGGGGGGGGGGGGGGGGGGGGGGGGGGGGGGGGGGGGGGGGGGGGGGGGGGGGGGGGGGGGGGGGGGGGGGGGGGGGGGGGGGGGGGGGGGGGGGGGGGGGGGGGGGGGGGGGGGGGGGGGGGGGGGGGGGGGGGGGGGGGGGGGGGGGGGGGGGGGGGGGGGGGGGGGGGGGGGGGGGGGGGGGGGGGGGGGGGGGGGGGGGGGGGGGGGGGGGGGGGGGGGGGGGGGGGGGGGGGGGGGGGGGGGGGGGGGGGGGGGGGGGGGGGGGGGGGGGGGGGGGGGGGGGGGGGGGGGGGGGGGGGGGGGGGGGGGGGGGGGGGGGGGGGGGGGGGGGGGGGGGGGGGGGGGGGGGGGGGGGGGGGGGGGGGGGGGGGGGGGGGGGGGGGGGGGGGGGGGGGGGGGGGGGGGGGGGGGGGGGGGGGGGGGGGGGGGGGGGGGGGGGGGGGGGGGGGGGGGGGGGGGGGGGGGGGGGGGGGGGGGGGGGGGGGGGGGGGGGGGGGGGGGGGGGGGGGGGGGGGGGGGGGGGGGGGGGGGGGGGGGGGGGGGGGGGGGGGGGGGGGGGGGGGGGGGGGGGGGGGGGGGGGGGGGGGGGGGGGGGGGGGGGGGGGGGGGGGGGGGGGGGGGGGGGGGGGGGGGGGGGGGGGGGGGGGGGGGGGGGGGGGGGGGGGGGGGGGGGGGGGGGGGGGGGGGGGGGGGGGGGGGGGGGGGGGGGGGGGGGGGGGGGGGGGGGGGGGGGGGGGGGGGGGGGGGGGGGGGGGGGGGGGGGGGGGGGGGGGGGGGGGGGGGGGGGGGGGGGGGGGGGGGGGGGGGGGGGGGGGGGGGGGGGGGGGGGGGGGGGGGGGGGGGGGGGGGGGGGGGGGGGGGGGGGGGGGGGGGGGGGGGGGGGGGGGGGGGGGGGGGGGGGGGGGGGGGGGGGGGGGGGGGGGGGGGGGGGGGGGGGGGGGGGGGGGGGGGGGGGGGGGGGGGGGGGGGGGGGGGGGGGGGGGGGGGGGGGGGGGGGGGGGGGGGGGGGGGGGGGGGGGGGGGGGGGGGGGGGGGGGGGGGGGGGGGGGGGGGGGGGGGGGGGGGGGGGGGGGGGGGGGGGGGGGGGGGGGGGGGGGGGGGGGGGGGGGGGGGGGGGGGGGGGGGGGGGGGGGGGGGGGGGGGGGGGGGGGGGGGGGGGGGGGGGGGGGGGGGGGGGGGGGGGGGGGGGGGGGGGGGGGGGGGGGGGGGGGGGGGGGGGGGGGGGGGGGGGGGGGGGGGGGGGGGGGGGGGGGGGGGGGGGGGGGGGGGGGGGGGGGGGGGGGGGGGGGGGGGGGGGGGGGGGGGGGGGGGGGGGGGGGGGGGGGGGGGGGGGGGGGGGGGGGGGGGGGGGGGGGGGGGGGGGGGGGGGGGGGGGGGGGGGGGGGGGGGGGGGGGGGGGGGGGGGGGGGGGGGGGGGGGGGGGGGGGGGGGGGGGGGGGGGGGGGGGGGGGGGGGGGGGGGGGGGGGGGGGGGGGGGGGGGGGGGGGGGGGGGGGGGGGGGGGGGGGGGGGGGGGGGGGGGGGGGGGGGGGGGGGGGGGGGGGGGGGGGGGGGGGGGGGGGGGGGGGGGGGGGGGGGGGGGGGGGGGGGGGGGGGGGGGGGGGGGGGGGGGGGGGGGGGGGGGGGGGGGGGGGGGGGGGGGGGGGGGGGGGGGGGGGGGGGGGGGGGGGGGGGGGGGGGGGGGGGGGGGGGGGGGGGGGGGGGGGGGGGGGGGGGGGGGGGGGGGGGGGGGGGGGGGGGGGGGGGGGGGGGGGGGGGGGGGGGGGGGCACCTCCCCCAAGCTTGGCAGTTGCCAAGGGGAGTGCCCATACCCATGCGATATAAAAGCATGATGCAAAATGGACGTATCAACTCCCCCAAGCTTAGACCTCGCTTGTCCTCAAGCAGAAGCCGATAACGAAAAATATGTCCACATGTTTAGAGATAGAGGTGTCGATAAAATAAAATATGGACATGAGGGCATCATGATCATTCTTATAACTGCAACATATATATATATATTGTCATATAATTTCTTATGCTAAAGCAACAATCTATTCACAATGTCAAGTATGAATCAGAAACTTCATTGAAAACTAACAAACTATAATCTCGGTCATTGAAGCAATTGCAATTTATCATAACATTGGAAAGAGTCAATATAAGAGCTTTTCAGCAAGTCCACATACTCAACTATCATTTAGTCTTTCACAATTGCTAACACTCACGCAATACTTATGGGTATGGAGTTTTAATCGGACACAGAGAAAGATAGGGGCTTATAGTGTTGCCTCCCAACCTTTTAACTAAAGGGTAATGTCAACAATAATAGTTCATGATAACTTACATCCAATTGGATATAATATATCAGGATCTCTCCAACACAATGTGATTGCCAAAGGATAAAATGGAAAAAGGAAAGGTGAAGATCACCACGACTCTTGTATAGGGTATAAGACAAGAATAAAAGATAGACCCTTCGCAGAGGGAAGAAGAGGTTGTCATGTGCTTTTATGGTTGGATGCACAAAATCTTAATGCGAAAGAACGTCACTTTATATTGCCACTGGTGATATGGACCTTTATTATGCAGTCCGTCGCTTTTATTTCTTCCACATCACAAGATCGTATAAAGCTTATTTTCTCCACACTAATAAATCATACATATTTAAAGAGCAATTTTTATTGCATGCAACAATGATAACTTACTTGAAGGATCTTACTCAATCCATAGGTAGATATGGTGGACTCTCATGGCAAAATTGGGTTTAAGGATATTCGGAAGCACAAGCAGTATCTCTACTTGGTCTAAGAAATTTGGCTAGCATGAGGGGGAAAGGCAAGCTCAACATGTTGGATGATCCATGACAATATACTTTATTTCGGATATAAGAAAACATAACCCATTAAGTTGTCTTCCTTGTCCAACATCAACCGTTTAGCATGTCATATTTTAATGAGTGCTCACAATCATAAAAGATGTCCAAGAT
>JAAAWM010008133.1:5000-12097 GCA_036873465.1 Thinopyrum obtusiflorum
ATTGTGCAAACAGAAGATCTTGTCAACTTCCAATGCCCAAGAAAGGTATTCTTCGGATCGTTGCTTCCGTTGAACTTGGGCATGGTGAACTTGATCTTGACGTAGCGTTGCTTTTCATTGTGTTGGGGTCGGGGATGATGACGCCCATGTTGAAGATGATTGTCCAACTCGTTGTGCTCTTGATGTGGAGGGTTGTCAACCCCGTGTTGATCTTGTCGGGGGGGGGGGGGGGGGGGGGGGGGGGGGGGGGGGGGGGGGGGGGGGGGGGGGGGGGGGGGGGGGGGGGGGGGGGGGGGGGGGGGGGGGGGGGGGGGGGGGGGGGGGGGGGGGGGGGGGGGGGGGGGGGGGGGGGGGGGGGGGGGGGGGGGGGGGGGGGGGGGGGGGGGGGGGGGGGGGGGGGGGGGGGGGGGGGGGGGGGGGGGGGGGGGGGGGGGGGGGGGGGGGGGGGGGGGGGGGGGGGGGGGGGGGGGGGGGGGGGGGGGGGGGGGGGGGGGGGGGGGGGGGGGGGGGGGGGGGGGGGGGGGGGGGGGGGGGGGGGGGGGGGGGGGGGGGGGGGGGGGGGGGGGGGGGGGGGGGGGGGGGGGGGGGGGGGGGGGGGGGGGGGGGGGGGGGGGGGGGGGGGGGGGGGGGGGGGGGGGGGGGGGGGGGGGGGGGGGGGGGGGGGGGGGGGGGGGGGGGGGGGGGGGGGGGGGGGGGGGGGGGGGGGGGGGGGGGGGGGGGGGGGGGGGGGGGGGGGGGGGGGGGGGGGGGGGGGGGGGGGGGGGGGGGGGGGGGGGGGGGGGGGGGGGGGGGGGGGGGGGGGGGGGGGGGGGGGGGGGGGGGGGGGGGGGGGGGGGGGGGGGGGGGGGGGGGGGGGGGGGGGGGGGGGGGGGGGGGGGGGGGGGGGGGGGGGGGGGGGGGGGGGGGGGGGGGGGGGGGGGGGGGGGGGGGGGGGGGGGGGGGGGGGGGGGGGGGGGGGGGGGGGGGGGGGGGGGGGGGGGGGGGGGGGGGGGGGGGGGGGGGGGGGGGGGGGGGGGGGGGGGGGGGGGGGGGGGGGGGGGGGGGGGGGGGGGGGGGGGGGGGGGGGGGGGGGGGGGGGGGGGGGGGGGGGGGGGGGGGGGGGGGGGGGGGGGGGGGGGGGGGGGGGGGGGGGGGGGGGGGGGGGGGGGGGGGGGGGGGGGGGGGGGGGGGGGGGGGGGGGGGGGGGGGGGGGGGGGGGGGGGGGGGGGGGGGGGGGGGGGGGGGGGGGGGGGGGGGGGGGGGGGGGGGGGGGGGGGGGGGGGGGGGGGGGGGGGGGGGGGGGGGGGGGGGGGGGGGGGGGGGGGGGGGGGGGGGGGGGGGGGGGGGGGGGGGGGGGGGGGGGGGGGGGGGGGGGGGGGGGGGGGGGGGGGGGGGGGGGGGGGGGGGGGGGGGGGGGGGGGGGGGGGGGGGGGGGGGGGGGGGGGGGGGGGGGGGGGGGGGGGGGGGGGGGGGGGGGGGGGGGGGGGGGGGGGGGGGGGGGGGGGGGGGGGGGGGGGGGGGGGGGGGGGGGGGGGGGGGGGGGGGGGGGGGGGGGGGGGGGGGGGGGGGGGGGGGGGGGGGGGGGGGGGGGGGGGGGGGGGGGGGGGGGGGGGGGGGGGGGGGGGGGGGGGGGGGGGGGGGGGGGGGGGGGGGGGGGGGGGGGGGGGGGGGGAAATGAGCGGATCCCAACTAAGAACACGAAGAACACAGGGAAGAACAGAGAGAAATCACAAGGGGGAACACTCAAGAACAATTCCATTAACACATCCACTAGACAATAAGATACAAGGTAAGGTTCATCTCCATGAGGAGGTCTTGAAGGGGCCACCCAAGAGGGGGTCTTAAATCCAACGTGGATCTTTTCCAAAGAGGGGCCGCGGTCTCTCTCTCAATGAGTAGATCCGTATGGATGAGCGAAGCTCTATCTCTCAAATGAGCTATCACAACGCTAACCCTAGAAAGGAGGATGTGGAGGAGTATATATAGTCTAGGTCCACGAAGGGGTAAGTGAGGGGTGAAAGGGTACATGGTCTTCGGCCCGAGTGTCTGTGCGCAGGCAGGGCCGGAAATTCCGGGGACGACCGGAAGGCCCGGGCACCGGAGGTTCTAGGCGAAGGTCCGGCCAAGGTCCGGGCTAGCTAGAGAGTTGGCACACACTCAGGCGTCTTCAATGCGTCGGGGCCAGAAGTTCCAGGATGGCCGGAGGTTCCGGGGGACGGAAGTTCCGGGCAGCGGCCGGAAGTTCCGGGCTTTCCAGAAACTTGCCCAGGCTTCTTCTTCCTTCTCTTGCACACTTCCCTTGCGATGGTGTAGTTGCTCCTTGGCGCTTGCACTCTTCCTTGGCATTCATGAAGCTCCAAGAATACCTATGCATGCACGATGGAGGGTCAGGTAGTATACCATCCTCGAAGGGGTCAAGTGAGCACGTGTATAGGAGAGGATGCACCTTTATGTATGTGAAGTAGATGTCGCACGTGTCACTTGCCGAATGAACTCTTGACATGATGAAGTCCATAGGATGCTCCGCATCAATGATCCTCAATGACGACGGCACTTACGACTCAATGAGTGAAGGAGAAATGGACGCTGTTTTTGTCCCGCTGTTTTTGTCTTCAATGTCTTGACTCTCCAACATCACCAAGATGAATACCAAAGATGCCACATATTCCACACCAAGGCCGGCATCAATGGACGATCCGTCAAGGCCATCATCGATGGAGGGAGGTTTCATAATCTCGCAAGTGAAGAACTTTGCTTCAAGCTCCAATTGCCCAAGACGAAGCACCCACATCCATCCAAAGTCCAATGGCTTAGCGACTCCGGCACTATCCAAGTCGAGCATCTAGTACAAGTCTCCTTCTAAATTGGCAACTATGAGGACACCTTGGAGTGCGACATCGTTCCAATGACCATTTGCCACCTTCTCCTTGGACGCCCATGGCAATTTGATAGAGGAGTCATCCACAACGGTCGAACGAACCACTACATCTTCAAGATGAAGGGAAATGAGTACGTACTTCGCCCCATGTCCCCAAGCCAAGTTGTCGTCAACAAGCAAGCCACCCATCGTGGAGATAATAGTGAGAGAGTGAGCCACCAAAAAGAGAGTGAGCGCCACAAGCCCAAATCGAGCACCTCCACGATGAGCGAGAAGAAGAACTTAGTCCTAGTTGCCACCAAAAGTGAGATACGAGGAGTGTGTGAGAACCCATCTAGTGTCCTACACTACGTCCTTTTGTGCAAGGACAATGAACCACAAACTAACACCTCTCACACTCATGCTCAAGTGTTGTCTTCTCTTTTGCAGGAATTTGACAATGTTTTCCCCGATGAGCTACCTCCGGGACTCCCTCCACTATGAGGCATTGAACACCGCATCGACCTCATCCCCGAAGCATCGCTTCCGAACAAACCTCCCTACTGCATCAACCCCGAAGAAACAAAAGAAATACAAAGGCAAGCAAAGCATCTCATAGACCATGGACATGTGCATGAAAGTTTGAGCCCTTGTGCCGTCCCGGTCATTCTTGTGCCAAAACAAGATGGTAGCTTTCGCATGTGCTCCGATTGTAGACCTATCAATGCTATCACCGTTCGTTATAGGTATCCCATTCCACGCCTTGATCATATGCTTGATGAACTTAGTGATGCCACTATGGGGGGGGGGGGGGGGGGGGGGGGGGGGGGGGGGGGGGGGGGGGGGGGGGGGGGGGGGGGGGGGGGGGGGGGGGGGGGGGGGGGGGGGGGGGGGGGGGGGGGGGGGGGGGGGGGGGGGGGGGGGGGGGGGGGGGGGGGGGGGGGGGGGGGGGGGGGGGGGGGGGGGGGGGGGGGGGGGGGGGGGGGGGGGGGGGGGGGGGGGGGGGGGGGGGGGGGGGGGGGGGGGGGGGGGGGGGGGGGGGGGGGGGGGGGGGGGGGGGGGGGGGGGGGGGGGGGGGGGGGGGGGGGGGGGGGGGGGGGGGGGGGGGGGGGGGGGGGGGGGGGGGGGGGGGGGGGGGGGGGGGGGGGGGGGGGGGGGGGGGGGGGGGGGGGGGGGGGGGGGGGGGGGGGGGGGGGGGGGGGGGGGGGGGGGGGGGGGGGGGGGGGGGGGGGGGGGGGGGGGGGGGGGGGGGGGGGGGGGGGGGGGGGGGGGGGGGGGGGGGGGGGGGGGGGGGGGGGGGGGGGGGGGGGGGGGGGGGGGGGGGGGGGGGGGGGGGGGGGGGGGGGGGGGGGGGGGGGGGGGGGGGGGGGGGGGGGGGGGGGGGGGGGGGGGGGGGGGGGGGGGGGGGGGGGGGGGGGGGGGGGGGGGGGGGGGGGGGGGGGGGGGGGGGGGGGGGGGGGGGGGGGGGGGGGGGGGGGGGGGGGGGGGGGGGGGGGGGGGGGGGGGGGGGGGGGGGGGGGGGGGGGGGGGGGGGGGGGGGGGGGGGGGGGGGGGGGGGGGGGGGGGGGGGGGGGGGGGGGGGGGGGGGGGGGGGGGGGGGGGGGGGGGGGGGGGGGGGGGGGGGGGGGGGGGGGGGGGGGGGGGGGGGGGGGGGGGGGGGGGGGGGGGGGGGGGGGGGGGGGGGGGGGGGGGGGGGGGGGGGGGGGGGGGGGGGGGGGGGGGGGGGGGGGGGGGGGGGGGGGGGGGGGGGGGGGGGGGGGGGGGGGGGGGGGGGGGGGGGGGGGGGGGGGGGGGGGGGGGGGGGGGGGGGGGGGGGGGGGGGGGGGGGGGGGGGGGGGGGGGGGGGGGGGGGGGGGGGGGGGGGGGGGGGGGGGGGGGGGGGGGGGGGGGGGGGGGGGGGGGGGGGGGGGGGGGGGGGGGGGGGGGGGGGGGGGGGGGGGGGGGGGGGGGGGGGGGGGGGGGGGGGGGGGGGGGGGGGGGGGGGGGGGGGGGGGGGGGGGGGGGGGGGGGGGGGGGGGGGGGGGGGGGGGGGGGGGGGGGGGGGGGGGGGGGGGGGGGGGGGGGGGGGGGGGGGGGGGGGGGGGGGGGGGGGGGGGGGGGGGGGGGGGGGGGGGGGGGGGGGGGGGGGGGGGGGGGGGGGGGGGGGGGGGGGGGGGGGGGGGGGGGGGGGGGGGGGGGGGGGGGGGGGGGGGGGGGGGGGGGGGGGGGGGGGGGGGGGGGGGGGGGGGGGGGGGGGGGGGGGGGGGGGGGGGGGGGGGGGGGGGGGGGGGGGGGGGGGGGGGGGGGGGGGGGGGGGGGGGGGGGGGGGGGGGGGGGGGGGGGGGGGGGGGGGGGGGGGGGGGGGGGGGGGGGGGGGGGGGGGGGGGGGGGGGGGGGGGGGGGGGGGGGGGGGGGGGGGGGGGGGGGGGGGGGGGGGGGGGGGGGGGGGGGGGGGGGGGGGGGGGGGGGGGGGGGGGGGGGGGGGGGGGGGGGGGGGGGGGGGGGGGGGGGGGGGGGGGGGGGGGGGGGGGGGGGGGGGGGGGGGGGGGGGGGGGGGGGGGGGGGGGGGGGGGGGGGGGGGGGGGGGGGGGGGGGGGGGGGGGGGGGGGGGGGGGGGGGGGGGGGGGGGGGGGGGGGGGGGGGGGGGGGGGGGGGGGGGGGGGGGGGGGGGGGGGGGGGGGGGGGGGGGGGGGGGGGGGGGGGGGGGGGGGGGGGGGGGGGGGGGGGGGGGGGGGGGGGGGGGGGGGGGGGGGGGGGGGGGGGGGGGGGGGGGGGGGGGGGGGGGGGGGGGGGGGGGGGGGGGGGGGGGGGGGGGGGGGGGGGGGGGGGGGGGGGGGGGGGGGGGGGGGGGGGGGGGGGGGGGGGGGGGGGGGGGGGGGGGGGGGGGGGGGGGGGGGGGGGGGGGGGGGGGGGGGGGGGGGGGGGGGGGGGGGGGGGGGGGGGGGGGGGGGGGGGGGGGGGGGGGGGGGGGGGGGGGGGGGGGGGGGGGGGGGGGGGGGGGGGGGGGGGGGGGGGGGGGGGGGGGGGGGGGGGGGGGGGGGGGGGGGGGGGGGGGGGGGGGGGGGGGGGGGGGGGGGGGGGGGGGGGGGGGGGGGGGGGGGGGGGGGGGGGGGGGGGGGGGGGGGGGGGGGGGGGGGGGGGGGGGGGGGGGGGGGGGGGGGGGGGGGGACCATCGTATCATCAAGTGCCTACCGGACCCATGACTCGATCACGTGCAAGAGCCCTTGAAACCGAGGTGACATCTCTCCTCTCACAATTCCACTTGGATGCGCATGAAGCATGGCTACTACCTCATATGGATACTTTGTGCATACTCAGGTACAATGGAGAAGATAAGGTGCAAGGATAAGAAGAAGAGGAAGATGGACGAGAAGACGGAGAAGAAGAAGGGATGCAGGAAAAGTCACAGCCACCAGACGACCGGCCAGGACGGGACGTCCGGCGCCTGAAGCCTCAGCCGAACCCCAGCAAGTGGATGTCCGGCCCAGACCGGACGACCGGTGCCCCTGCACCCGAAGCGAATGAGCAGACGTCCGGTCCGGACCGAATGACCTGCGCACCAGCACATGAGCCAACATCAGCGGAAGTCCGGAGCTACCGGACGTCCGGCACCCCCATCACAGAGCAGAACCAGCGACGACTGGAGGACACCGGACGTCCGGCAGCTCGTGAGACACTGGACGACCGGTCCCCAGCGGACGTCCGGTACCTGGCTACGTCCGGGGGGGGGGGGGGGGGGGGGGGGGAGGCCCGTGTACCCCTTCTACCCCCCTAGACTATATATACTCTATCCCGTACAACTTTCTAGGGTTAGCAAATGTTTAGCTCATATTTGTGAGAGAGCTTTGCTCATCCACTTGGTTACCTTCTCCTCGGAGATTTGAGCCTCCATCGGAGAAGATCCCCCAAGAGGACTCAAGACCCCTCTTTAGGGAAGAACATCAAGACCTCCTCACGGAGAAGAACCGGTTACCCATTTGTATCGTCCCAAGTTGTCCGTGGACCGTCTATCGTTCTATGTATCCGAGGATCTAGCACATGTGTGACTTGTTCTTGTTAGTTTGAGTGTTCCGCTTGTGTTTCCCCTTGTGATTTCCCTCGTTTTCCCCTCGTGTTCCTCGTGTTCTTCGCGGGATCCGCTCCTTTCGTGAAAGATCGGGAGATTAGGGTTCTACCCTACATCATCTTGGTATCTAGAGCCACGTTGATGACGATTTCGGAGCCTCCCTGTTGTGTTTCTAGCCTAATTTTGTTGTTTTTCGTCCTAATTCGAAAATTCCCC
>JAAAWM010008134.1:0-12100 GCA_036873465.1 Thinopyrum obtusiflorum
ATTAATGTCTAAACGGGATTACACTATATGTTGCGTGTGTGAAACACATTATAAATGTTTGAGAAGTAAAAAAACCCGCATGAAACACACATTAATTGGAGACAGTTAGCGAGGAATGCATGTCGGTGTCAAAACCGGCGGATCTCGGGTAGGGGGTCCCGATCTGTGCGTCTTAGGCTGATGGTAACAGGAAGCGAGGGACACAATGTTTACCCAGGTTCGGGCCCTCTCGATGGAGGTAAAACCCTACTTCCCGCTTGATTAATATTGAAGATATGAGTAGTACAAGAGTAGATCTACCACGAGATCGTAGAGGCTAAACCCTAAGAGCTAGCCTATGATGGTATGATTGTAATTGAGGACCAACCTCTCTAGTTTATATAGACACCGGAGAGGGATAGGGTTTACATGGAGTCGGTTACAAGGAAGGAAACACAATATCCGGATCGCCAAGCTTGCCTTCCACGCAAAGGAGAGTCCCATCCGGACACGGGCCGAAGTCTTGGGTCTTGTATCTTCACGCTTCAATAGTCCGGACGATGCATACAGTCTGGCTGTCCGGATACCCCCTAATCCAGGACTCCCTCAGTAGCCCCTGAACCAGGCTTCAATGATGATGAGTCCGGCGTGCAGTCTTTGTCTTCGGCATTGCAGGGCTGGTTCCTTCTCCGAATACTCCAAAGTAATTATCGAACACTTAGATCGTGTCCGGATCCACGAGGGGATTCTTACACACCATTGTAGGGAACATAGCATAAATCTGATCTGCTAGCAATCTTCAGGTAGCACGAGAGATACCCGAGAGACGATGAACGCGTATAGGTCTAGAGAGATACTCCTATATAACCATGAGTGATAGCTATATGAGACGAATATCTAGATTAAAGGGGATTCAAGTATTTAAACCAGAGATCACGACATCGATAATATCATAACACAAATTGATGTATCAAACATGCATATTCATTTGAATTTGGGGACATGTGTAATGTTATATAGTTTATCAATATTGGTGATCCATAGATTCTTTAATTAGAAACAATGCATTGTTTATATGCAGGGGGGGGGGGGGGGGGGGGGGGGGGGGGGGGGGGGGGGGGGGGGGGGGGGGGGGGGGGGGGGGGGGGGGGGGGGGGCATGAAGGAGAAGAACATAAAGCTGTCCGGATCATCTGTGGGAGTTCATCCCAGCCAAACACCAGACGCTCTGGAAGCTCTACGACATGACGTACAAGGGCGCATGGAAGGTGCTGTTCAAGGCCTCTGAAGTACCTCCTCCCACATCCGAGGACCGCGGGCTTCACGCCACGCGGGCTCCTAGTCAGGTGAGTTCTCGGACTACCACCCGACCCAGTTCTTCCCAATATATTCATGGGAGAGACTGAAGTAGTTATGCATGTTTGCTTCAGGATTATGTGGAGATCTCGGCGTTCATCGTCGTATGCGAGGCCTTCCTCCGCATCCGGGCTCATTTCGGCCTATGGCTGCAAACCTTCTGCGTGAAGCCGAAGATTGTAAGCGGCTAGCAAGTAGAGTGCGGAGGGGCCATGGTGGGCAAAATGCCTAACGTCACCTGGCTGGACGGTTCCTTCACGGAGACCATAAAAGGATGGCAATCGGGGTGGTTCTATATCACCGAGCCGCGTGGCGCCAACTGGGCAATGACCCCCGAGTCCCGATCCAGAGCCCCCATGCGGCTCACCTCCTCGGAAAGAAGGGCCTGTCTTGGGGCGATTCTACGGAGCTGACTGGACTCCAGACATGCATCAAAAGCATGAAGGAGAAGAACATAAAGCTGTCCGGATCATCTGTGGGAGTTCATCCCAGCCAAACACCAGAGGGGGGGGGGGGGGGGGGGGGGGGGGGGGGGGGGGGGGGGGGGGGGGGGGGGGGGGGGGGGGGGGGGGGGGGGGGGGGGGGGGGGGGGGGGGGGGGGGGGGGGGGGGGGGGGGGGGGGGGGGGGGGGGGGGGGGGGGGGGGGGGGGGGGGGGGGGGGGGGGGGGGGGGGGGGGGGGGGGGGGGGGGGGGGGGGGGGGGGGGGGGGGGGGGGGGGGGGGGGGGGGGGGGGGGGGGGGGGGGGGGGGGGGGGGGGGGGGGGGGGGGGGGGGGGGGGGGGGGGGGGGGGGGGGGGGGGGGGGGGGGGGGGGGGGGGGGGGGGGGGGGGGGGGGGGGGGGGGGGGGGGGGGGGGGGGGGGGGGGGGGGGGGGGGGGGGGGGGGGGGGGGGGGGGGGGGGGGGGGGGGGGGGGGGGGGGGGGGGGGGGGGGGGGGGGGGGGGGGGGGGGGGGGGGGGGGGGGGGGGGGGGGGGGGGGGGGGGGGGGGGGGGGGGGGGGGGGGGGGGGGGGGGGGGGGGGGGGGGGGGGGGGGGGGGGGGGGGGGGGGGGGGGGGGGGGGGGGGGGGGGGGGGGGGGGGGGGGGGGGGGGGGGGGGGGGGGGGGGGGGGGGGGGGGGGGGGGGGGGGGGGGGGGGGGGGGGGGGGGGGGGGGGGGGGGGGGGGGGGGGGGGGGGGGGGGGGGGGGGGGGGGGGGGGGGGGGGGGGGGGGGGGGGGGGGGGGGGGGGGGGGGGGGGGGGGGGGGGGGGGGGGGGGGGGGGGGGGGGGGGGGGGGGGGGGGGGGGGGGGGGGGGGGGGGGGGGGGGGGGGGGGGGGGGGGGGGGGGGGGGGGGGGGGGGGGGGGGGGGGGGGGGGGGGGGGGGGGGGGGGGGGGGGGGGGGGGGGGGGGGGGGGGGGGGGGGGGGGGGGGGGGGGGGGGGGGGGGGGGGGGGGGGGGGGGGGGGGGGGGGGGGGGGGGGGGGGGGGGGGGGGGGGGGGGGGGGGGGGGGGGGGGGGGGGGGGGGGGGGGGGGGGGGGGGGGGGGGGGGGGGGGGGGGGGGGGGGGGGGGGGGGGGGGGGGGGGGGGGGGGGGGGGGGGGGGGGGGGGGGGGGGGGGGGGGGGGGGGGGGGGGGGGGGGGGGGGGGGGGGGGGGGGGGGGGGGGGGGGGGGGGGGGGGGGGGGGGGGGGGGGGGGGGGGGGGGGGGGGGGGGGGGGGGGGGGGGGGGGGGGGGGGGGGGGGGGGGGGGGGGGGGGGGGGGGGGGGGGGGGGGGGGGGGGGGGGGGGGGGGGGGGGGGGGGGGGGGGGGGGGGGGGGGGGGGGGGGGGGGGGGGGGGGGGGGGGGGGGGGGGGGGGGGGGGGGGGGGGGGGGGGGGGGGGGGGGGGGGGGGGGGGGGGGGGGGGGGGGGGGGGGGGGGGGGGGGGGGGGGGGGGGGGGGGGGGGGGGGGGGGGGGGGGGGGGGGGGGGGGGGGGGGGGGGGGGGGGGGGGGGGGGGGGGGGGGGGGGGGGGGGGGGGGGGGGGGGGGGGGGGGGGGGGGGGGGGGGGGGGGGGGGGGGGGGGGGGGGGGGGGGGGGGGGGGGGGGGGGGGGGGGGGGGGGGGGGGGGGGGGGGGGGGGGGGGGGGGGGGGGGGGGGGGGGGGGGGGGGGGGGGGGGGGGGGGGGGGGGGGGGGGGGGGGGGGGGGGGGGGGGGGGGGGGGGGGGGGGGGGGGGGGGGGGGGGGGGGGGGGGGGGGGGGGGGGGGGGGGGGGGGGGGGGGGGGGGGGGGGGGGGGGGGGGGGGGGGGGGGGGGGGGGGGGGGGGGGGGGGGGGGGGGGGGGGGGGGGGGGGGGGGGGGGGGGGGGGGGGGGGGGGGGGGGGGGGGGGGGGGGGGGGGGGGGGGGGGGGGGGGGGGGGGGGGGGGGGGGGGGGGGGGGGGGGGGGGGGGGGGGGGGGGGGGGGGGGGGGGGGGGGGGGGGGGGGGGGGGGGGGGGGGGGGGGGGGGGGGGGGGGGGGGGGGGGGGGGGGGGGGGGGGGGGGGGGGGGGGGGGGGGGGGGGGGGGGGGGGGGGGGGGGGGGGGGGGGGGGGGGGGGGGGGGGGGGGGGGGGGGGGGGGGGGGGGGGGGGGGGGGGGGGGGGGGGGGGGGGGGGGGGGGGGGGGGGGGGGGGGGGGGGGGGGGGGGGGGGGGGGGGGGGGGGGGGGGGGGGGGGGGGGGGGGGGGGGGGGGGGGGGGGGGGGGGGGGGGGGGGGGGGGGGGGGGGGGGGGGGGGGGGGGGGGGGGGGGGGGGGGGGGGGGGGGGGGGGGGGGGGGGGGGGGGGGGGGGGGGGGGGGGGGGGGGGGGGGGGGGGGGGGGGGGGGGGGGGGGGGGGGGGGGGGGGGGGGGGGGGGGGGGGGGGGGGGGGGGGGGGGGGGGGGGGGGGGGGGGGGGGGGGGGGGGGGGGGGGGGGGGGGGGGGGGGGGGGGGGGGGGGGGGGGGGGGGGGGGGGGGGGGGGGGGGGGGGGGGGGGGGGGGGGGGGGGGGGGGGGGGGGGGGGGGGGGGGGGGGGGGGGGGGGGGGGGGGGGGGGGGGGGGGGGGGGGGGGGGGGGGGGGGGGGGGGGGGGGGGGGGGGGGGGGGGGGGGGGGGGGGGGGGGGGGGGGGGGGGGGGGGGGGGGGGGGGGGGGGGGGGGGGGGGGGGGGGGGGGGGGGGGGGGGGGGGGGGGGGGGGGGGGGGGGGGGGGGGGGGGGGGGGGGGGGGGGGGGGGGGGGGGGGGGGGGGGGGGGGGGGGGGGGGGGGGGGGGGGGGGGGGGGGGGGGGGGGGGGGGGGGGGGGGGGGGGGGGGGGGGGGGGGGGGGGGGGGGGGGGGGGGGGGGGGGGGGGGGGGGGGGGGGGGGGGGGGGGGGGGGGGGGGGGGGGGGGGGGGGGGGGGGGGGGGGGGGGGGGGGGGGGGGGGGGGGGGGGGGGGGGGGGGGGGGGGGGGGGGGGGGGGGGGGGGGGGGGGGGGGGGGGGGGGGGGGGGGGGGGGGGGGGGGGGGGGGGGGGGGGGGGGGGGGGGGGGGGGGGGGGGGGGGGGGGGGGGGGGGGGGGGGGGGGGGGGGGGGGGGGGGGGGGGGGGGGGGGGGGGGGGGGGGGGGGGGGGGGGGGGGGGGGGGGGGGGGGGGGGGGGGGGGGGGGGGGGGGGGGGGGGGGGGGGGGGGGGGGGGGGGGGGGGGGGGGGGGGGGGGGGGGGGGGGGGGGGGGGGGGGGGGGGGGGGGGGGGGGGGGGGGGGGGGGGGGGGGGGGGGGGGGGGGGGGGGGGGGGGGGGGGGGGGGGGGGGGGGGGGGGGGGGGGGGGGGGGGGGGGGGGGGGGGGGGGGGGGGGGGGGGGGGGGGGGGGGGGGGGGGGGGGGGGGGGGGGGGGGGGGGGGGGGGGGGGGGGGGGGGGGGGGGGGGGGGGGGGGGGGGGGGGGGGGGGGGGGGGGGGGGGGGGGGGGGGGGGGGGGGGGGGGGGGGGGGGGGGGGGGGGGGGGGGGGGGGGGGGGGGGGGGGGGGGGGGGGGGGGGGGGGGGGGGGGGGGGGGGGGGGGGGGGGGGGGGGGGGGGGGGGGGGGGGGGGGGGGGGGGGGGGGGGGGGGGGGGGGGGGGGGGGGGGGGGGGGGGGGGGGGGGGGGGGGGGGGGGGGGGGGGGGGGGGGGGGGGGGGGGGGGGGGGGGGGGGGGGGGGGGGGGGGGGGGGGGGGGGGGGGGGGGGGGGGGGGGGGGGGGGGGGGGGGGGGGGGGGGGGGGGGGGGGGGGGGGGGGGGGGGGGGGGGGGGGGGGGGGGGGGGGGGGGGGGGGGGGGGGGGGGGGGGGGGGGGGGGGGGGGGGGGGGGGGGGGGGGGGGGGGGGGGGGGGGGGGGGGGGGGGGGGGGGGGGGGGGGGGGGGGGGGGGGGGGGGGGGGGGGGGGGGGGGGGGGGGGGGGGGGGGGGGGGGGGGGGGGGGGGGGGGGGGGGGGGGGGGGGGGGGGGGGGGGGGGGGGGGGGGGGGGGGGGGGGGGGGGGGGGGGGGGGGGGGGGGGGGGGGGGGGGGGGGGGGGGGGGGGGGGGGGGGGGGGGGGGGGGGGGGGGGGGGGGGGGGGGGGGGGGGGGGGGGGGGGGGGGGGGGGGGGGGGGGGGGGGGGGGGGGGGGGGGGGGGGGGGGGGGGGGGGGGGGGGGGGGGGGGGGGGGGGGGGGGGGGGGGGGGGGGGGGGGGGGGGGGGGGGGGGGGGGGGGGGGGGGGGGGGGGGGGGGGGGGGGGGGGGGGGGGGGGGGGGGGGGGGGGGGGGGGGGGGGGGGGGGGGGGGGGGGGGGGGGGGGGGGGGGGGGGGGGGGGGGGGGGGGGGGGGGGGGGGGGGGGGGGGGGGGGGGGGGGGGGGGGGGGGGGGGGGGGGGGGGGGGGGGGGGGGGGGGGGGGGGGGGGGGGGGGGGGGGGGGGGGGGGGGGGGGGGGGGGGGGGGGGGGGGGGGGGGGGGGGGGGGGGGGGGGGGGGGGGGGGGGGGGGGGGGGGGGGGGGGGGGGGGGGGGGGGGGGGGGGGGGGGGGGGGGGGGGGGGGGGGGGGGGGGGGGGGGGGGGGGGGGGGGGGGGGGGGGGGGGGGGGGGGGGGGGGGGGGGGGGGGGGGGGGGGGGGGGGGGGGGGGGGGGGGGGGGGGGGGGGGGGGGGGGGGGGGGGGGGGGGGGGGGGGGGGGGGGGGGGGGGGGGGGGGGGGGGGGGGGGGGGGGGGGGGGGGGGGGGGGGGGGGGGGGGGGGGGGGGGGGGGGGGGGGGGGGGGGGGGGGGGGGGGGGGGGGGGGGGGGGGGGGGGGGGGGGGGGGGGGGGGGGGGGGGGGGGGGGGGGGGGGGGGGGGGGGGGGGGGGGGGGGGGGGGGGGGGGGGGGGGGGGGGGGGGGGGGGGGGGGGGGGGGGGGGGGGGGGGGGGGGGGGGGGGGGGGGGGGGGGGGGGGGGGGGGGGGGGGGGGGGGGGGGGGGGGGGGGGGGGGGGGGGGGGGGGGGGGGGGGGGGGGGGGGGGGGGGGGGGGGGGGGGGGGGGGGGGGGGGGGGGGGGGGGGGGGGGGGGGGGGGGGGGGGGGGGGGGGGGGGGGGGGGGGGGGGGGGGGGGGGGGGGGGGGGGGGGGGGGGGGGGGGGGGGGGGGGGGGGGGGGGGGGGGGGGGGGGGGGGGGGGGGGGGGGGGGGGGGGGGGGGGGGGGGGGGGGGGGGGGGGGGGGGGGGGGGGGGGGGGGGGGGGGGGGGGGGGGGGGGGGGGGGGGGGGGGGGGGGGGGGGGGGGGGGGGGGGGGGGGGGGGGGGGGGGGGGGGGGGGGGGGGGGGGGGGGGGGGGGGGGGGGGGGGGGGGGGGGGGGGGGGGGGGGGGGGGGGGGGGGGGGGGGGGGGGGGGGGGGGGGGGGGGGGGGGGGGGGGGGGGGGGGGGGGGGGGGGGGGGGGGGGGGGGGGGGGGGGGGGGGGGGGGGGGGGGGGGGGGGGGGGGGGGGGGGGGGGGGGGGGGGGGGGGGGGGGGGGGGGGGGGGGGGGGGGGGGGGGGGGGGGGGGGGGGGGGGGGGGGGGGGGGGGGGGGGGGGGGGGGGGGGGGGGGGGGGGGGGGGGGGGGGGGGGGGGGGGGGGGGGGGGGGGGGGGGGGGGGGGGGGGGGGGGGGGGGGGGGGGGGGGGGGGGGGGGGGGGGGGGGGGGGGGGGGGGGGGGGGGGGGGGGGGGGGGGGGGGGGGGGGGGGGGGGGGGGGGGGGGGGGGGGGGGGGGGGGGGGGGGGGGGGGGGGGGGGGGGGGGGGGGGGGGGGGGGGGGGGGGGGGGGGGGGGGGGGGGGGGGGGGGGGGGGGGGGGGGGGGGGGGGGGGGGGGGGGGGGGGGGGGGGGGGGGGGGGGGGGGGGGGGGGGGGGGGGGGGGGGGGGGGGGGGGGGGGGGGGGGGGGGGGGGGGGGGGGGGGGGGGGGGGGGGGGGGGGGGGGGGGGGGGGGGGGGGGGGGGGGGGGGGGGGGGGGGGGGGGGGGGGGGGGGGGGGGGGGGGGGGGGGGGGGGGGGGGGGGGGGGGGGGGGGGGGGGGGGGGGGGGGGGGGGGGGGGGGGGGGGGGGGGGGGGGGGGGGGGGGGGGGGGGGGGGGGGGGGGGGGGGGGGGGGGGGGGGGGGGGGGGGGGGGGGGGGGGGGGGGGGGGGGGGGGGGGGGGGGGGGGGGGGGGGGGGGGGGGGGGGGGGGGGGGGGGGGGGGGGGGGGGGGGGGGGGGGGGGGGGGGGGGGGGGGGGGGGGGGGGGGGGGGGGGGGGGGGGGGGGGGGGGGGGGGGGGGGGGGGGGGGGGGGGGGGGGGGGGGGGGGGGGGGGGGGGGGGGGGGGGGGGGGGGGGGGGGGGGGGGGGGGGGGGGGGGGGGGGGGGGGGGGGGGGGGGGGGGGGGGGGGGGGGGGGGGGGGGGGGGGGGGGGGGGGGGGGGGGGGGGGGGGGGGGGGGGGGGGGGGGGGGGGGGGGGGGGGGGGGGGGGGGGGGGGGGGGGGGGGGGGGGGGGGGGGGGGGGGGGGGGGGGGGGGGGGGGGGGGGGGGGGGGGGGGGGGGGGGGGGGGGGGGGGGGGGGGGGGGGGGGGGGGGGGGGGGGGGGGGGGGGGGGGGGGGGGGGGGGGGGGGGGGGGGGGGGGGGGGGGGGGGGGGGGGGGGGGGGGGGGGGGGGGGGGGGGGGGGGGGGGGGGGGGGGGGGGGGGGGGGGGGGGGGGGGGGGGGGGGGGGGGGGGGGGGGGGGGGGGGGGGGGGGGGGGGGGGGGGGGGGGGGGGGGGGGGGGGGGGGGGGGGGGGGGGGGGGGGGGGGGGGGGGGGGGGGGGGGGGGGGGGGGGGGGGGGGGGGGGGGGGGGGGGGGGGGGGGGGGGGGGGGGGGGGGGGGGGGGGGGGGGGGGGGGGGGGGGGGGGGGGGGGGGGGGGGGGGGGGGGGGGGGGGGGGGGGGGGGGGGGGGGGGGGGGGGGGGGGGGGGGGGGGGGGGGGGGGGGGGGGGGGGGGGGGGGGGGGGGGGGGGGGGGGGGGGGGGGGGGGGGGGGGGGGGGGGGGGGGGGGGGGGGGGGGGGGGGGGGGGGGGGGGGGGGGGGGGGGGGGGGGGGGGGGGGGGGGGGGGGGGGGGGGGGGGGGGGGGGGGGGGGGGGGGGGGGGGGGGGGGGGGGGGGGGGGGGGGGGGGGGGGGGGGGGGGGGGGGGGGGGGGGGGGGGGGGGGGCTGCATCCACTCTTGGGGTAAGTTCGGCGCTGACGGCGAGGAGGGGGACCACGAAGACAGGGTTCTCGCGGGGCCCCTCATGGCCGACTAGACGTAGTTCCCATTCATCGAAGGGGGGCATCTGCCCCGCGAAGTCCGCCCTGTTTGAGCAGCAGTACAAGAGATAGCCCTCCAGTGGCGTATCGGCTGGCGATGGGTCGCCCATCAGAACCTCGAGCACCGTTCTTCGTGCCTCAAGCGGAATCCCAGACTCCTGAAGCCTCATGCAATCCTGGCTGACGGACAGGGCCCACATCGGCTGAGAATGGCGCTGGAGTGGGGCGACGCGGCGTCGGAGGAACTCCTTCATCACCATGAGCGCAGTCAAGCCAAGATCTTTCAGCCTCTTCAACCAGAGCCAGACGAAGGCGAGGCGGGGGCTCGCAAGCTTCTCGTGGCCCCAGCCGGAGCTGGGGATGGCAGGCGCCGACAGAGGCAAGAGCAAGGGGCTGAGCACTCCGACATCCACATACACCCACCGCGTCCGGAACCCGCTCATAGATGGCGGGAGTTCAAAATCAATCCCCGAGCCGGCCGTCGCCGCCACGGCCTGGAAGCTTAGGCACCCCGAGCACTGCAGGGGGTCGGTCAGGTGCAGCGAGAAGAAATGGCGCAGGAGGGCCACGGAGGGGACAATGCCCACCATGGCCTCACAGACGAAGGCAAAGATGGCAAGAAAGGCGACGGATTGGGGATCTAGGTGCAGCATATGGATCTGGTAATGGGAAAGCACGGCATTGAAGAAGGTGGAGAAGGGAGGAACCAGGCCGGCCCATAGGGCGTCGATGAAGAATTGGACCTCGGTGGCTGTTCTATCGACAGAAGCTCGGGACGCAGGTCAGGCCACCGTCCCTCCCCATTCGTTGAAGCTGGTGGCGAGCGCAGGGCGGACCTTGTCCATTGCCTCCTGATTGAGCACCCGCGATCGGCCGACGGCGGGCTCGACGGCCGGAGGTGGGCTGGCTGAGGACAGGGGCTTCTTCCCTTTCTCCGTTCGGTTCGGCGCCATGGCGATGGAGAGGACTGAGCTCGGGTCGGATTGGGAGAAGAAGCCGAGTTTCAAGGAAGCGGAGGAGTTGGGGGAGTGCGTCGCCAACAATAGGGAAATAACTGTGTAGGACACCGTGGCCGCCTAGCCAGGCGGATATCAAGGCTGCGTGGGGAAGCGGGGCCGCCCACGTCCAATCAACCGCCACGCATCAAGCAAGGCCGTAGGCTGTTGGGGCACACGGCGCTCCGCACTTGCCCCTTGGCTTCGCCTCGAAGCCAAGTCCGAGCGCGCCTTGGGCCCGGGGGCTACTGTCGGTGTCCTGGGAACGGGGATCCCGAGACTTGCCTGCCTGCAGCCCACAGCGTGGCTCCACCAGCGGCCCTGTACGGCCCATCCTCACCAGCAAACTCTCAAGACCCTCGCGAGGGGCCTAGCCTCGCGAGGCTGTTCTTCCCTTGTAACTGTTCATCCCCAGCCCAAGAGGCAATCCACCACACCACACTGGAGTAGGGTATTACACCGCATCGGTGGCCTGAACCAGTATAAACTCTTGTGTCTCTTGTTCTTTGGGTTGGTTGAGCTAGGCCTTGTGATTGTTGCGAGAGTGATCTAAGTAGATAGAGATCTTCGTGCGCACCCTAGTGTTCAAACCTCAAGGGTTTTGCCGGAACCCAAAATCCGACAAGCTATAACTTTTATTCTATAAGTCCAAATGACCTGATTCTTTTTGCATTGGTTTTGTTTTGAAATTCTCTCTCAGCGTGCAAAAGATGAGATTTTTTCCTGCTGTGTATATTTTCTGGTGAATAAAATAGTGTTATGTGACATTTTCTTTTTGTTAATTTAATTATTTTCTGAAGGGATTTCTTGCCTTGAAGATCACCAGAGGGAGTGTGACCCTCCTCTGCACCAAGGCAAGCCATCACTAATATTTGCAAGAGTGCCATTTCAATAACTATGGTTTTTACTTGAATATGGTTATTTTAATTGCATATAGAAAAATCATCTTAAGTTATTTGATGCTAGTTCAAGTTCTTGCTATGATTGTTCTGTTATCAGTAGCATTATGGTTGAATAAATAAGTTTATGCAGTAGAGTTAGATGATGATATGCTTGATCTAATTCATATCGGTATTATGTTGAAATGATGCATATTTGGTCCATTGCATTTTCATGGCATGATATGACTCGGTAAAATTATTTGCAAGTTGAAACCTGATAATAAACCAACTTGAACATGTTGTTGATCGAGTCATGGTGCCACCGAATCGAGCTTCCCTAAGTGCAACGACATTTACCTTTATGGGGGGGGGGCCTTTCGCGGTCTATTTTTATGCCTCTCGCCGCTGCCTCCAATGAGGGAAGGTTATTCGCTGGCGCTACCCTGGCCCGGTAGGCAGGTCTAACTTTGTGTGCCCGTAGTTGTTTTGGTACCATGTCCTTGTTTGGGACGATTGTTTTTGCCACGATGATGGTCGTTGAATGTCCGGAGTGGCATCGGGGCCACCCACGACTTAGCCCAAAGGGAAGTTGGTCGAAGTGGCCGGAAGAGTGTCATGGCAATAGATTGGTTCTGTCGGAACGCCGTTGGTCCACCCGAATGGGAGTCCGAGGCCATGGGTTCCATGGTGTGGGTACAGTATGCTAACCTCTGCAGAGTGTGTTTAATCTATCGATAGCCGCGTCCTCGGATATGGACACAAGTTCATAGTAGGTCACACCGTGGATCAACAAAAATATTAAAACTTGCACACAAAGTAAATACTTGTGGCACTGGTTATGTTGGTGAAGTTGTTGAGACCATCGAAATGGTTTCGTTTGTGCGGAAGTGATCACGTTGATATGCTGAGGTTCATGGTTACGAGGTAACCGAGATGGTAAGTGGGTCGGAAAGACCCTGTTATGAGCACAATCAGTTCATGAAAATCATGTTAAATTCTTGCATTAAACCAGCTTAATATCATTGTTATTGTTTTCCATTGTTGCTTTGTTTGTGTGAGCTTGCAAGTACATTCAATGTACTGACCTGGCGTGTCATGCCAGTTTCAGGAGAAATCATATCGGAGTTGGAGTTTCATATCGCATCGCAGTCTAGACCATGTCCACATCAGTGTCCTTGTGAGATGGAGTCCT
>JAAAWM010008135.1:0-12104 GCA_036873465.1 Thinopyrum obtusiflorum
GAGTGACAGAAGCACAGACCCGAGTAAGTGGTTGTTTGCGTATGGGATAAAGGGGACTTGATGCTTTAATGCTATGGTTGGGTTTTACCTTAATGATCTTTAGTAGTTGCGGATGCTTGCTAGAGTTCCAATCATAAGTGCATATGATCCAAGAAGAGAAAGTATGTTAGCTTATGCCTCTCCCTCAAATAGAATTGCAATAGTGATTATCGGTCTAGTAAGGTGGTCAATTGCTTAGGGACAATTCCACAACTCCTACCACCACTTTTCCACACTCGCTATATTTACTTTATTGCTTCTTTATCTAAACAGCCCCTAGTTTGTATTTACGTGTTCTTTATTACCTTGCAAACCTATCCAACAACACCTACAAAGTACTTCTAGTTTCATACTTGTTCTCGGTAAAGCGAACACTAAGCGTGCGTAGAGTCGTATCAGTGGCAGATAGGACTTGAGAGGATATTTGTTCTACCTTTAGCTCCTCGTTGGGTTCGACACTCTTACTAATCGAAAGAGGCTACAATTATCCCCTACACTTGTGGGTTATCAAGACCTTATTCTGGCGCCGTTGCCGGGGAGTCATAGGGGGGGGGGGGGGGGGGGGGGGGGGGGGGGGGGGGGGGGGGGGGGGGGGGGGGGGGGGGGGGGGGGGGGGGGGGGGGGGGGGGGGGGGGGGGGGGGGGGGGGGGGGGGGGGGGGGGGGGGGGGGGGGGGGGGGGGGGGGGGGGGGGGGGGGGGGGGGGGGGGGGGGGGGGGGGGGGGGGGGGGGGGGGGGGGGGGGGGGGGGGGGGGGGGGGGGGGGGGGGGGGGGGGGGGGGGGGGGGGGGGGGGGGGGGGGGGGGGGGGGGGGGGGGGGGGGGGGGGGGGGGGGGGGGGGGGGGGGGGGGGGGGGGGGGGGGGGGGGGGGGGGGGGGGGGGGGGGGGGGGGGGGGGGGGGGGGGGGGGGGGGGGGGGGGGGGGGGGGGGGGGGGGGGGGGGGGGGGGGGGGGGGGGGGGGGGGGGGGGGGGGGGGGGGGGGGGGGGGGGGGGGGGGGGGGGGGGGGGGGGGGGGGGGGGGGGGGGGGGGGGGGGGGGGGGGGGGGGGGGGGGGGGGGGGGGGGGGGGGGGGGGGGGGGGGGGGGGGGGGGGGGGGGGGGGGGGGGGGGGGGGGGGGGGGGGGGGGGGGGGGGGGGGGGGGGGGGGGGGGGGGGGGGGGGGGGGGGGGGGGGGGGGGGGGGGGGGGGGGGGGGGGGGGGGGGGGGGGGGGGGGGGGGGGGGGGGGGGGGGGGGGGGGGGGGGGGGGGGGGGGGGGGGGGGGGGGGGGGGGGGGGGGGGGGGGGGGGGGGGGGGGGGGGGGGGGGGGGGGGGGGGGGGGGGGGGGGGGGGGGGGGGGGGGGGGGGGGGGGGGGGGGGGGGGGGGGGGGGGGGGGGGGGGGGGGGGGGGGGGGGGGGGGGGGGGGGGGGGGGGGGGGGGGGGGGGGGGGGGGGGGGGGGGGGGGGGGGGGGGGGGGGGGGGGGGGGGGGGGGGGGGGGGGGGGGGGGGGGGGGGGGGGGGGGGGGGGGGGGGGGGGGGGGGGGGGGGGGGGGGGGGGGGGGGGGGGGGGGGGGGGGGGGGGGGGGGGGGGGGGGGGGGGGGGGGGGGGGGGGGGGGGGGGGGGGGGGGGGGGGGGGGGGGGGGGGGGGGGGGGGGGGGGGGGGGGGGGGGGGGGGGGGGGGGGGGGGGGGGGGGGGGGGGGGGGGGGGGGGGGGGGGGGGGGGGGGGGGGGGGGGGGGGGGGGGGGGGGGGGGGGGGGGGGGGGGGGGGGGGGGGGGGGGGGGGGGGGGGGGGGGGGGGGGGGGGGGGGGGGGGGGGGGGGGGGGGGGGGGGGGGGGGGGGGGGGGGGGGGGGGGGGGGGGGGGGGGGGGGGGGGGGGGGGGGGGGGGGGGGGGGGGGGGGGGGGGGGGGGGGGGGGGGGGGGGGGGGGGGGGGGGGGGGGGGGGGGGGGGGGGGGGGGGGGGGGGGGGGGGGGGGGGGGGGGGGGGGGGGGGGGGGGGGGGGGGGGGGGGGGGGGGGGGGGGGGGGGGGGGGGGGGGGGGGGGGGGGGGGGGGGGGGGGGGGGGGGGGGGGGGGGGGGGGGGGGGGGGGGGGGGGGGGGGGGGGGGGGGGGGGGGGGGGGGGGGGGGGGGGGGGGGGGGGGGGGGGGGGGGGGGGGGGGGGGGGGGGGGGGGGGGGGGGGGGGGGGGGGGGGGGGGGGGGGGGGGGGGGGGGGGGGGGGGGGGGGGGGGGGGGGGGGGGGGGGGGGGGGGGGGGGGGGGGGGGGGGGGGGGGGGGGGGGGGGGGGGGGGGGGGGGGGGGGGGGGGGGGGGGGGGGGGGGGGGGGGGGGGGGGGGGGGGGGGGGGGGGGGGGGGGGGGGGGGGGGGGGGGGGGGGGGGGGGGGGGGGGGGGGGGGGGGGGGGGGGGGGGGGGGGGGGGGGGGGGGGGGGGGGGGGGGGGGGGGGGGGGGGGGGGGGGGGGGGGGGGGGGGGGGGGGGGGGGGGGGGGGGGGGGGGGGGGGGGGGGGGGGGGGGGGGGGGGGGGGGGGGGGGGGGGGGGGGGGGGGGGGGGGGGGGGGGGGGGGGGGGGGGGGGGGGGGGGGGGGGGGGGGGGGGGGGGGGGGGGGGGGGGGGGGGGGGGGGGGGGGGGGGGGGGGGGGGGGGGGGGGGGGGGGGGGGGGGGGGGGGGGGGGGGGGGGGGGGGGGGGGGGGGGGGGGGGGGGGGGGGGGGGGGGGGGGGGGGGGGGGGGGGGGGGGGGGGGGGGGGGGGGGGGGGGGGGGGGGGGGGGGGGGGGGGGGGGGGGGGGGGGGGGGGGGGGGGGGGGGGGGGGGGGGGGGGGGGGGGGGGGGGGGGGGGGGGGGGGGGGGGGGGGGGGGGGGGGGGGGGGGGGGGGGGGGGGGGGGGGGGGGGGGGGGGGGGGGGGGGGGGGGGGGGGGGGGGGGGGGGGGGGGGGGGGGGGGGGGGGGGGGGGGGGGGGGGGGGGGGGGGGGGGGGGGGGGGGGGGGGGGGGGGGGGGGGGGGGGGGGGGGGGGGGGGGGGGGGGGGGGGGGGGGGGGGGGGGGGGGGGGGGGGGGGGGGGGGGGGGGGGGGGGGGGGGGGGGGGGGGGGGGGGGGGGGGGGGGGGGGGGGGGGGGGGGGGGGGGGGGGGGGGGGGGGGGGGGGGGGGGGGGGGGGGGGGGGGGGGGGGGGGGGGGGGGGGGGGGGGGGGGGGGGGGGGGGGGGGGGGGGGGGGGGGGGGGGGGGGGGGGGGGGGGGGGGGGGGGGGGGGGGGGGGGGGGGGGGGGGGGGGGGGGGGGGGGGGGGGGGGGGGGGGGGGGGGGGGGGGGGGGGGGGGGGGGGGGGGGGGGGGGGGGGGGGGGGGGGGGGGGGGGGGGGGGGGGGGGGGGGGGGGGGGGGGGGGGGGGGGGGGGGGGGGGGGGGGGGGGGGGGGGGGGGGGGGGGGGGGGGGGGGGGGGGGGGGGGGGGGGGGGGGGGGGGGGGGGGGGGGGGGGGGGGGGGGGGGGGGGGGGGGGGGGGGGGGGGGGGGGGGGGGGGGGGGGGGGGGGGGGGGGGGGGGGGGGGGGGGGGGGGGGGGGGGGGGGGGGGGGGGGGGGGGGGGGGGGGGGGGGGGGGGGGGGGGGGGGGGGGGGGGGGGGGGGGGGGGGGGGGGGGGGGGGGGGGGGGGGGGGGGGGGAGCTCATCTTGATGCCCGAAATGCTGTTGGAAGAGTGCATGTTGATGTTAATCTGCTGGAACTGTTATAACATGCTCATTTGTCATTTTTGCCATGTTTGATGTGTGCATCCTATGAGGTTGATGGGGGGGGGGGGGGGGGGGGGGGGGGGGGGGGGGGGGGGGGGGGGGGGGGGGGGGGGGGGGGGGGGGAGTTGTGTGCTGAGTGCATCAAGCTTGTTAAGGAGGGTACTTGCTGTTGCTGTTTTGCTAGGCAGATTCTGTTATTTTGTGATGCCATGTAAACATGTTGCTACTAATCATTCTATGCATAATCTGGAGATGTTCTATAAACATGTTTTGATCTAGGGGGGGGGGGGGGGGGGGGGGGGGGGGGGGGGGGGGGGGGGGGGGGGGGGGGGGGGGGGGTCCAAACTTGCTAAATGATGTTGCTGTCAGCCTGTTAACATTAAGTTCAGTTTTGGCCATGTGTTTTGCTAGTGATCCATGCACCCTATGAACTTGTTCTTGCCATGCTTAGCTTCATAAACATGTCTTCTTACTGTTGGTTGCCTTGCCATGCCATTTATTGCTCTGTGGTGAGTGGTTCAAGCTCACCAACATGCCTACTTATTGTTGTTCCTGCCATGTATGAATCTGTCATATAACTTGCCATGTTTACATGGGTGCCATCATATCTTCTGATCCTTTTTGGCTCATGGTCAGTAAAGGACTTTTGTTCTATGCATTTGGGGGGGGGGGGGGGGGGGGGGGGGGGGGGGGGGGGGGGGGGCCTGTAACATGTTGTTTGATAGCTCTAAACATTGCAACCTGATGTTATTTCCTGATAAGTCTGAAACTGTTATTATTTGCAATCTTTCCATGTCTTTTTGAGCATGTTCTAGTTGTTTCTGGAGAGGGGGGGGGGGGGGGGGGGGGGGGGGGGGGGGGGGGGGGGGGGGGGGGGGGGGGGGGGGGGGGGGGGGGGGGGGGGGGGGGGGGGGGGGGGGGGGGGGGGGGGGGGGGGGGGGGGGGGGGGGGGGGGGGGGGGGGGGGGGGGGGGGGGGGGGGGGGGGGGGGGGGGGGGGGGGGGGGGGGAGTGCCCAGTGCCAGTTCCTGTTTGTTGCATGTTTTATGTTTCGCAGAAAACCAATATCAAACGGAGTCCAAACGGGATAAAAACGGACGGAGAATTATGGGGGGGGGGGGGGGGGGGGTGGACGGAGAGTTATTTTGGAATATTTAGGATTTTCCGGAGGAAGAATCAACGCGAAACGGTGTTCGAGGTGGCCACGAGATAGGGGGGCGCGCCCACACCCCCTGGGCACTCCTGGCACTCTCGTGGGCCACCCATAAGGAGGTTGATGCCCTTATTTTAACGCAAGAAAGCTAATTTTATGAGAAAAATCTGGGAGAAAGATTCACCCCAATCGGAGTTACGGATCTCCGGATATTAAAGAAACGGTGAAGGGGTAGAATCTGAGAACGCAGAAACCAAGAGAAACAGAGACTTGGAATTTGGCGGGGTGTCAATCCAACAATGCAGAGATGTTATTTTTCCCTATACACAACCGCCGAGTCACCCCAAAGACTGGAACCAGACTTGGTTCTACTGTCAAGACACTTCTCCGGCCGACGAGAGCCCTCTGCCTGGCTTCCGTGCTCTACGTCTTGACTCCCATCATTAGCTTCCTGACCAGATAACAGCCGTCGAACGCCAAACACTCGCCCCCACTCTTGCAAATATCCAAGCGCCGCTGGGGAACTGTTTAAACGGCATTGATCTGGTCCTGTGTTGGGTCGCATGGCGGATCATCCCGTTGAGCCGCCAATCCGGGTTAATGTGTGATTACACTGGTGATGCAAAGGATCCTCTGCGCCATAGCCCCGACAACTTACCTGACAATGTTATCGACGATATGACAAAGTCAGTTTTGAACGAGAGCTTAGCCGACTGCGGTAAAGTGGGCCTGAGCCCTTTCTGCAAGGCTAACCCGGCTCTAGTGGTAAGTCGCCAGAACCAATTATTTTACTTTACCTTTGATGCTTCATCATAACTCAAACCTTCACTGATTTTCCCAGGCTGATGATAAATTCTGGAAGAAGAAATGTGATCATGAGGCTGCAAAGAAAGCCAGAAAAGCCAAGAAAGCTGCCAGGAAGGCCGCTGCTCAGAAAAGAGGAAAGAAGCCCAGTGCTTCTGACTTGCTTCAGCTGGATGACTCTTCTGAGTCAGAGGTAACCCTTGACTCCCTTGGTTCATTTTTTAACCATCATATTGATACTGATTATCATCAGGGTGACACGGGAATGAGTCAGGGAGGAGCTGACGAGGTAACTATTATTTGCTCCGACTCAGAGCCTTTGCCACAACAAAAAATCCGAAGAGTAACCCAGAAAGTAAGATTTTCACACCCCTTAGCTTACCAGGACCCTGACTTTCTTTTGAAGCGACAGATTTATGAAAGCCGGAGGCAGACCCGGACCAGCAAGGATGCAAAACTCTCCTCCGGCTTGCCCAACACGCCACGGAAACACCGGGGGGGGGGGGGGGGGGGGGGGGGGGGGGGGGGGGGGGGGGGGGGGGGGGGGGGGGGGGGGGGGGGGGGGGGGGGGGGGGGGGGGGGGGGGGGGGGGGGGGGGGGGGGGGGGGGGGGGGGGGGGGGGGGGGGGGGGGGGGGGGGGGGGGGGGGGGGGGGGGGGGGGGGGGGGGGGGGGGGGGGGGGGGGGGGGGGGGGGGGGGGGGGGGGGGGGGGGGGGGGGGGGGGGGGGGGGGGGGGGGGGGGGGGGGGGGGGGGGGGGGGGGGGGGGGGGGGGGGGGGGGGGGGGGGGGGGGGGGGGGGGGGGGGGGGGGGGGGGGGGGGGGGGGGGGGGGGGGGGGGGGGGGGGGGGGGGGGGGGGGGGGGGGGGGGGGGGGGGGGGGGGGGGGGGGGGGGGGGGGGGGGGGGGGGGGGGGGGGGGGGGGGGGGGGGGGGGGGGGGGGGGGGGGGGGGGGGGGGGGGGGGGGGGGGGGGGGGGGGGGGGGGGGGGGGGGGGGGGGGGGGGGGGGGGGGGGGGGGGGGGGGGGGGGGGGGGGGGGGGGGGGGGGGGGGGGGGGGGGGGGGGGGGGGGGGGGGGGGGGGGGGGGGGGGGGGGGGGGGGGGGGGGGGGGGGGGGGGGGGGGGGGGGGGGGGGGGGGGGGGGGGGGGGGGGGGGGGGGGGGGGGGGGGGGGGGGGGGGGGGGGGGGGGGGGGGGGGGGGGGGGGGGGGGGGGGGGGGGGGGGGGGGGGGGGGGGGGGGGGGGGGGGGGGGGGGGGGGGGGGGGGGGGGGGGGGGGGGGGGGGGGGGGGGGGGGGGGGGGGGGGGGGGGGGGGGGGGGGGGGGGGGGGGGGGGGGGGGGGGGGGGGGGGGGGGGGGGGGGGGGGGGGGGGGGGGGGGGGGGGGGGGGGGGGGGGGGGGGGGGGGGGGGGGGGGGGGGGGGGGGGGGGGGGGGGGGGGGGGGGGGGGGGGGGGGGGGGGGGGGGGGGGGGGGGGGGGGGGGGGGGGGGGGGGGGGGGGGGGGGGGGGGGGGGGGGGGGGGGGGGGGGGGGGGGGGGGGGGGGGGGGGGGGGGGGGGGGGGGGGGGGGGGGGGGGGGGGGGGGGGGGGGGGGGGGGGGGGGGGGGGGGGGGGGGGGGGGGGGGGGGGGGGGGGGGGGGGGGGGGGGGGGGGGGGGGGGGGGGGGGGGGGGGGGGGGGGGGGGGGGGGGGGGGGGGGGGGGGGGGGGGGGGGGGGGGGGGGGGGGGGGGGGGGGGGGGGGGGGGGGGGGGGGGGGGGGGGGGGGGGGGGGGGGGGGGGGGGGGGGGGGGGGGGGGGGGGGGGGGGGGGGGGGGGGGGGGGGGGGGGGGGGGGGGGGGGGGGGGGGGGGGGGGGGGGGGGGGGGGGGGGGGGGGGGGGGGGGGGGGGGGGGGGGGGGGGGGGGGGGGGGGGGGGGGGGGGGGGGGGGGGGGGGGGGGGGGGGGGGGGGGGGGGGGGGGGGGGGGGGGGGGGGGGGGGGGGGGGGGGGGGGGGGGGGGGGGGGGGGGGGGGGGGGGGGGGGGGGGGGGGGGGGGGGGGGGGGGGGGGGGGGGGGGGGGGGGGGGGGGGGGGGGGGGGGGGGGGGGGGGGGGGGGGGGGGGGGGGGGGGGGGGGGGGGGGGGGGGGGGGGGGGGGGGGGGGGGGGGGGGGGGGGGGGGGGGGGGGGGGGGGGGGGGGGGGGGGGGGGGGGGGGGGGGGGGGGGGGGGGGGGGGGGGGGGGGGGGGGGGGGGGGGGGGGGGGGGGGGGGGGGGGGGGGGGGGGGGGGGGGGGGGGGGGGGGGGGGGGGGGGGGGGGGGGGGGGGGGGGGGGGGGGGGGGGGGGGGGGGGGGGGGGGGGGGGGGGGGGGGGGGGGGGGGGGGGGGGGGGGGGGGGGGGGGGGGGGGGGGGGGGGGGGGGGGGGGGGGGGGGGGGGGGGGGGGGGGGGGGGGGGGGGGGGGGGGGGGGGGGGGGGGGGGGGGGGGGGGGGGGGGGGGGGGGGGGGGGGGGGGGGGGGGGGGGGGGGGGGGGGGGGGGGGGGGGGGGGGGGGGGGGGGGGGGGGGGGGGGGGGGGGGGGGGGGGGGGGGGGGGGGGGGGGGGGGGGGGGGGGGGGGGGGGGGGGGGGGGGGGGGGGGGGGGGGGGGGGGGGGGGGGGGGGGGGGGGGGGGGGGGGGGGGGGGGGGGGGGGGGGGGGGGGGGGGGGGGGGGGGGGGGGGGGGGGGGGGGGGGGGGGGGGGGGGGGGGGGGGGGGGGGGGGGGGGGGGGGGGGGGGGGGGGGGGGGGGGGGGGGGGGGGGGGGGGGGGGGGGGGGGGGGGGGGGGGGGGGGGGGGGGGGGGGGGGGGGGGGGGGGGGGGGGGGGGGGGGGGGGGGGGGGGGGGGGGGGGGGGGGGGGGGGGGGGGGGGGGGGGGGGGGGGGGGGGGGGGGGGGGGGGGGGGGGGGGGGGGGGGGGGGGGGGGGGGGGGGGGGGGGGGGGGGGGGGGGGGGGGGGGGGGGGGGGGGGGGGGGGGGGGGGGGGGGGGGGGGGGGGGGGGGGGGGGGGGGGGGGGGGGGGGGGGGGGGGGGGGGGGGGGGGGGGGGGGGGGGGGGGGGGGGGGGGGGGGGGGGGGGGGGGGGGGGGGGGGGGGGGGGGGGGGGGGGGGGGGGGGGGGGGGGGGGGGGGGGGGGGGGGGGGGGGGGGGGGGGGGGGGGGGGGGGGGGGGGGGGGGGGGGGGGGGGGGGGGGGGGGGGGGGGGGGGGGGGGGGGGGGGGGGGGGGGGGGGGGGGGGGGGGGGGGGGGGGGGGGGGGGGGGGGGGGGGGGGGGGGGGGGGGGGGGGGGGGGGGGGGGGGGGGGGGGGGGGGGGGGGGGGGGGGGGGGGGGGGGGGGGGGGGGGGGGGGGGGGGGGGGGGGGGGGGGGGGGGGGGGGGGGGGGGGGGGGGGGGGGGGGGGGGGGGGGGGGGGGGGGGGGGGGGTGTTGAAGATTGACATGAACAAATTCAAATCAACCTGGGGCCTAATGTTGGGGATATAACTATTAGGTATGACCCACCTAGGAGGGGCCGGGTTATACCAATGGCGGTTCATCAATACAAAGCCCATGAAGTTGTTGAAGATGGCGGTTCATGAAGCAGACTTATTAAAGGGCCCAAAGCCCAAAGGCGGCTTAAGGCCCATAGGTGTAAACCGACATATATGTATGACTTGTATTGTAAGGCAAGTGTAATTAGTCACCGGGCCGGACACGTTGTTTATGAGCCGGCCGGGACTCTGTAAGCCGCTGGGTGTCAACCTATGTGTATAAAGGGACGACCCGGCGGCGGCTTAGGGCAAGAGACAACACATCAATAACTAGGTCAAGCGTATCCGCTCCCTGGTAATTGAGAGATAAGCATTCCCACTTCAAATTGGATTAGGCTTTACCTTCACCGCAAGGGGCCAAACCAGTATAAACTCCTTGTGTCCTTTATCCCGTTTAACCCCTTTAAGCTAAGCCTGTTGCGATGGCTCCACAACAAAGTCCTTTTGCTAGGACATCTGCCGTTACAAACCCACGATAGTTGTACTAAGCAAAATAAGATGCATAAAAGATAAACATCACATGCAATCAAAATATGTGACATGATATGGCCATCATCATCTTGTGATTTTGATCTCCATCTCCAAAGCATCGTCATGATCTCCATCGTCACTGGCTTGACACCTTGATCTCCATCGAAGTGTCGTGGTCGTCTAGCCAACTATTGCTTCTACAACTATCGCTAACGCATAGTGATAAAGTAAAGCAATTACATGGCGTTTGCATTTCATACAATAATAAGGGGGGGGGGGGGGGGGGGGGGGGGGGGGGGGGGGGGGGGGGGGGGGCCGGATGTGTCCGCCGCCGCCGGACACGCCCGCGCCACCACCCGCGGCCACTCCTGTGCCGCCACATGGCAACCGCCACCGCCTACCGCGCCGGCCCGCCCGAGCCCGGGTCGGGCCCCCTCCGGCCCATCGTCCGCGCCGCCGCCTGCCGCGAGAGCCCGCCTCGCACCACCCGTCTCCGCCGCGACCCGCTGTCGCTGTTCGCCGCCCACCATCGTCGACCCGTGCCGGTGCGCGCCGGAGCTCGCCGTCTCCGCCCGCCAACGTCGCCGTCTCCGCCGTCCGCCGCCATCCCGCGCCGCCCGCGCCACCTCACCGCCGTCCGCCGCCGTCCTCGTCGGCATCTGCCTCCTCCACCTCAACTCCGGCCGGCCCCCTCCTTCCCGAGCTTCTCCGGACACCACTCGCCCGAACTCCGGCGAGATCCGCCGCCACGTCGAGACCCGCGCCCGGAAACCCTAGATCCGGAGGGTGAGATTTTCTAAGTCCTGAGTTTTCCATCTCATGTGCCTAATTTCATCATGTCATATCTCCATGCATATAGCTACGATTTGTGCATATGATATATCAAAATGTTTGTCTCGTGATGCTCTTCATGCTAGTGTCAATTGCATGCATGTTACTCTCTATATTGATGCCCTAATCTTCGTTGCAAAAGTGCTATATGATGTTGTCCGCTGGAATTCATCATAACTTGCTGATTTCTCATTTTCATTGCATTTTGTGTGTGCATCCTATGAGCATCATGTCTACATGCTTTAGGAGCATCTCCATGCCGTCGTTAATGTGGTGCAAGCCTTGTATTTTTATGAGCTCGGTGGTGACTATCACAAGCATGCAAAGTAGGCTACATGATGTTGCTGATTTCAGACTGTTAATTTTGTAAAGTCCTTTCCTGTTACATTATGATGCTATGTTGTCTTGTTGCCACAAGTAGATCCGTGCATATTTTGATGGGGTTCAGTAAGAGTATTTTGAAGATATGGTTATGCTCTATCAATTCATTCCTCTGGTTGAAATTATGGAGTAGCGTAGCTTGTCATTACCATGCTCTACTTTTGCTAAATATTGTTGCTGGCAGATTGTTTACATGAAGTTCATTTTTGCCATGTGTTTTGCTAGTGATCCATGCACCCTATGAACTTTCTCTTGCCAGGTTTAGCTTCACATTTGATTATTCTTACCGTTGGTTACCTTGTGATGCCATGTAATGCTTTGTGATGAGTGGCATGAGCTTGTAAAGTTGCTATCATGAATCTGTGGGGGGGGGGGGGGGGGGGGGGGGGGGGGGGGGGGGGGGGGGGGGGGGGGGGGGGGGGGGGGGGGGGGGGGGGGGGGGGGGGGGGGGGGGGGGGGGGGGGGGGGGGGGGGGGGGGGGGGGGGGGGGGGGGGGGGGGGGGGGGGGGGGGGGGGGGGGGGGGGGGGGGGGGGGGGGGGGGGGGGGGGGGGGGGGGGGGGGGGGGGGGGGGGGGGGGGGGGGGGGGGGGGGGGGGGGGGGGGGGGGGGGGGGGGGGGGGGGTTTTGCCATGCTTGTTTGAACCTGTTCTAGTGTGATTTAGCCATAGCTCAGTGTTCATATTTTGTCAAGCATTTCTTTTACATCACTGCCATATGCTTTGTTTCTATGTTGGAGTGCAGTAGCTTAGTTTCTTGTTGCATTCTAAGTGTTATCATGTTGTTAATCGCATATTTTGCATCATCCTTGTATTGCTTGTCATTTGCAAACCGTGCATCCGTTTCCGGTGATCCTTATATCAATTTCGACCGAAATCACCTAATCTTTTTAGCGGCATACTTGGTTTGCCATGTTGATGCCTTGATCATGTTTCCCTTTCGGAGCACGCATATGCATTGCATATCATATCTTGCATATCATGCCATGTATTGCATCATGTTGCTTGTGCATTGCACCATGATTGATTGTTGTTCCATTGCTTGTGTTCTTGGTTTGGGTAGAGCGGGGAGACGATTACGTGAATGTGGAACCTTTTGAGTATGCTAACAAGGAGCAAGCTTTCGAAAACTCTAAGAACATTGCAGGCAAGATGACTATACCCTCGATATCACTTCTATCGTTGCTTGCTAGTTGTTCGTTCTATCGCTA
>JAAAWM010008136.1:0-12106 GCA_036873465.1 Thinopyrum obtusiflorum
GATTTGAGGATGGTGATGTGGTTATGGTTATGTTCTCCAGGGAAGATGACTCTCAGACGTTTAGAATTTATGTGATGTAGGTTTAAATGTGGCAAATGACGCCGGTTGTGAGATTTGTGTGTGTTTAATTATGTTGCAGTATTTTTTCTTTAAAACATTCGCATGTGAGATGGTCGAATTCTATGGTATTATCAGATGGTTTGGAACAATTTATGTAATGCTTTCCTATTGTTTTGCTCAAGCATAACTGTTTTTATATATATTCTTTATATTTGAACTGGGGGGGGGGGGGGGGGGGGGGGGGGGGGGGGGGGGGGGGGGGGGGGGGGGGGGGGGGGGGGGGGGGGGGGGGGGGGGGGGGGGGGGTCCCTTGAAGAGGAAAGGGTGATGCAGCAAAGTAGCGTAAGTATTTCCCTCAGTTTTTGAGAACCAAGGTATCAATCCAGTAGGAGGCCACGCACGAGTCCCTCACACCTACACAAACAAATAAATCCTCGCAACCAACGCGATAAGGGGTTGTCAATCCCTACACGGTCACTTACGAGAGTGGGGGGGGGGGGGGGGGGGGGGGGGGGGGGGGGGGGGGGGGGGGGGGGGGGGGGAAGTGAGATCTGATAGATATGATAAGATAATATTTTTGGTATTTTTATGATAAAGATGCAAAGTAAAATAAAAGGCAAAATAAAAACAGTGCCAGAAATAGCTAAGTGTTGGAAGATTAATATGATGGAAAATAGACCCCGAGGCATAGGTTTCACAAGTGGCTTCTCTCGAGAGCATAAGTATTACAGTGGGTAAACAAATTACTGTTGAGCAATTGACATAATTGAGCATAATTATGAGAATATCTAGGTATGATCATGTATATAGGCATCACGTCCGAGACAAGTAGCCGACTCCTGCCTGCATCTACTAATATTACTCCACACATCGACCGCTATCCAGCATGCATCTAGAGTATTAAGTGGGGGGGGGGGGGGGGGGGGGGGGGGGGGGGGGGGGGGGGGGGGGGGGGGGGGGGGGGGGGGGGGGGGGGGGGGGGGGGGGGGGGGGGGGGGGGGGGGGGGGGGGGGGGGGGGGGGGGGGGGGGGGGGGGGGGGGGGGGGGGGGGGGGGGGGGGGGGGGGGGGGGGGGGGGGGGGGGGGGGGGGGGGGGGGGGGGGGGGGGGGGGGGGGGGGGGGGGGGGGGGGGGGGGGGGGGGGGGGGGGGGGGGGGGGGGGGGGGGGGGGGGGGGGGGGGGGGGGGGGGGGGGGGGGGGGGGGGGGGGGGGGGGGGGGGGGGGGGGGGGGGGGGGGGGGGGGGGGGGGGGGGGGGGGGGGGGGGGGGGGGGGGGGGGGGGGGGGGGGGGGGGGGGGGGGGGGGGGGGGGGGGGGGGGGGGGGGGGGGGGGGGGGGGGGGGGGGGGGGGGGGGGGGGGGGGGGGGGGGGGGGGGGGGGGGGGGGGGGGGGGGGGGGGGGGGGGGGGGGGGGGGGGGGGGGGGGGGGGGGGGGGGGGGGGGGGGGGGGGGGGGGGGGGGGGGGGGGGGGGGGGGGGGGGGGGGGGGGGGGGGGGGGGGGGGGGGGGGGGGGGGGGGGGGGGGGGGGGGGGGGGGGGGGGGGGGGGGGGGGGGGGGGGGGGGGGGGGGGGGGGGGGGGGGGGGGGGGGGGGGGGGGGGGGGGGGGGGGGGGGGGGGGGGGGGGGGGGGGGGGGGGGGGGGGGGGGGGGGGGGGGGGGGGGGGGGGGGGGGGGGGGGGGGGGGGGGGGGGGGGGGGGGGGGGGGGGGGGGGGGGGGGGGGGGGGGGGGGGGGGGGGGGGGGGGGGGGGGGGGGGGGGGGGGGGGGGGGGGGGGGGGGGGGGGGGGGGGGGGGGGGGGGGGGGGGGGGGGGGGGGGGGGGGGGGGGGGGGGGGGGGGGGGGGGGGGGGGGGGGGGGGGGGGGGGGGGGGGGGGGGGGGGGGGGGGGGGGGGGGGGGGGGGGGGGGGGGGGGGGGGGGGGGGGGGGGGGGGGGGGGGGGGGGGGGGGGGGGGGGGGGGGGGGGGGGGGGGGGGGGGGGGGGGGGGGGGGGGGGGGGGGGGGGGGGGGGGGGGGGGGGGGGGGGGGGGGGGGGGGGGGGGGGGGGGGGGGGGGGGGGGGGGGGGGGGGGGGGGGGGGGGGGGGGGGGGGGGGGGGGGGGGGGGGGGGGGGGGGGGGGGGGGGGGGGGGGGGGGGGGGGGGGGGGGGGGGGGGGGGGGGGGGGGGGGGGGGGGGGGGGGGGGGGGGGGGGGGGGGGGGGGGGGGGGGGGGGGGGGGGGGGGGGGGGGGGGGGGGGGGGGGGGGGGGGGGGGGGGGGGGGGGGGGGGGGGGGGGGGGGGGGGGGGGGGGGGGGGGGGGGGGGGGGGGGGGGGGGGGGGGGGGGGGGGGGGGGGGGGGGGGGGGGGGGGGGGGGGGGGGGGGGGGGGGGGGGGGGGGGGGGGGGGGGGGGGGGGGGGGGGGGGGGGGGGGGGGGGGGGGGGGGGGGGGGGGGGGGGGGGGGGGGGGGGGGGGGGGGGGGGGGGGGGGGGGGGGGGGGGGGGGGGGGGGGGGGGGGGGGGGGGGGGGGGGGGGGGGGGGGGGGGGGGGGGGGGGGGGGGGGGGGGGGGGGGGGGGGGGGGGGGGGGGGGGGGGGGGGGGGGGGGGGGGGGGGGGGGGGGGGGGGGGGGGGGGGGGGGGGGGGGGGGGGGGGGGGGGGGGGGGGGGGGGGGGGGGGGGGGGGGGGGGGGGGGGGGGGGGGGGGGGGGGGGGGGGGGGGGGGGGGGGGGGGGGGGGGGGGGGGGGGGGGGGGGGGGGGGGGGGGGGGGGGGGGGGGGGGGGGGGGGGGGGGGGGGGGGGGGGGGGGGGGGGGGGGGGGGGGGGGGGGGGGGGGGGGGGGGGGGGGGGGGGGGGGGGGGGGGGGGGGGGGGGGGGGGGGGGGGGGGGGGGGGGGGGGGGGGGGGGGGGGGGGGGGGGGGGGGGGGGGGGGGGGGGGGGGGGGGGGGGGGGGGGGGGGGGGGGGGGGGGGGGGGGGGGGGGGGGGGGGGGGGGGGGGGGGGGGGGGGGGGGGGGGGGGGGGGGGGGGGGGGGGGGGGGGGGGGGGGGGGGGGGGGGGGGGGGGGGGGGGGGGGGGGGGGGGGGGGGGGGGGGGGGGGGGGGGGGGGGGGGGGGGGGGGGGGGGGGGGGGGGGGGGGGGGGGGGGGGGGGGGGGGGGGGGGGGGGGGGGGGGGGGGGGGGGGGGGGGGGGGGGGGGGGGGGGGGGGGGGGGGGGGGGGGGGGGGGGGGGGGGGGGGGGGGGGGGGGGGGGGGGGGGGGGGGGGGGGGGGGGGGGGGGGGGGGGGGGGGGGGGGGGGGGGGGGGGGGGGGGGGGGGGGGGGGGGGGGGGGGGGGGGGGGGGGGGGGGGGGGGGGGGGGGGGGGGGGGGGGGGGGGGGGGGGGGGGGGGGGGGGGGGGGGGGGGGGGGGGGGGGGGGGGGGGGGGGGGGGGGGGGGGGGGGGGGGGGGGGGGGGGGGGGGGGGGGGGGGGGGGGGGGGGGGGGGGGGGGGGGGGGGGGGGGGGGGGGGGGGGGGGGGGGGGGGGGGGGGGGGGGGGGGGGGGGGGGGGGGGGGGGGGGGGGGGGGGGGGGGGGGGGGGGGGGGGGGGGGGGGGGGGGGGGGGGGGGGGGGGGGGGGGGGGGGGGGGGGGGGGGGGGGGGGGGGGGGGGGGGGGGGGGGGGGGGGGGGGGGGGGGGGGGGGGGGGGGGGGGGGGGGGGGGGGGGGGGGGGGGGGGGGGGGGGGGGGGGGGGGGGGGGGGGGGGGGGGGGGGGGGGGGGGGGGGGGGGGGGGGGGGGGGGGGGGGGGGGGGGGGGGGGGGGGGGGGGGGGGGGGGGGGGGGGGGGGGGGGGGGGGGGGGGGGGGGGGGGGGGGGGGGGGGGGGGGGGGGGGGGGGGGGGGGGGGGGGGGGGGGGGGGGGGGGGGGGGGGAAATACTTACGCTACTTTGCTGCATCACCCTTTCCTCTTCAAGGGAAAAACTAATGCATGCTCAAGAGGTAGCAAGAAGGATTTCTGGCGCCGTTGTTGGGGAGTCTACGCACAAGTCAAGACATACCAAGTACCCATCACAAACTCTTATCCCTCGCACTACTTTATTTGCCATTTGCCTCTCGTTTTCCTCTCCCCCACTTCACCCTTGCCGTTTTATTCGCCCTCTTTTTCCGTTCACCTCTTTTTCGCTTGCTTCTTGTTACCTGTTTGCCCTAATGGCCCAGCCTAAAAACGTTGATCCTTACCTTAAAAGGTTGGAAGAAATTGAAAACAACGTCAGAAGCTTTATGACTTTGCAATTTGAGCATAATAATTTCTTTAGAAACGAGCTTAAAGAACAAAAAAGCTTTATGGAGTACATGAATAAAGAGCTTGATGATATGTCTAAGGAATTTTATGGCTTGAGATCTCAGCTTGCTCATCTTGAAAAATTAATAGCCCAAATTTCGGATAAGCAGGCCACCTTAGTCAATAAGATGGCCGCTAAACCGGAGGATTTTCATGATAATAAGGATGAAGATCTAAAAGTTATTGATATGTCTCCTATTAAATCTTTGTTTTGCAATAGGAATCTTGATAATAATGGGACTGGAGATGAGTCAACTTTAGTTAAAAGGCGTCCCAATGATTCGGAGTTTTTAGATCTTGATGCAAAATTTGGTAAAAGTGGGATTGAAGAGGTCAAAACTTTACATAGCAATGAACCCACTATTTTGGATTTCAAGGAATTTAATTATGATAATTGTTCTTTAATAGATTGTATTTCCTTGTTGCAATCCGTGCTAAATTCTCCGCATGCTTATAGTCAAAATAAGGCTTTTACTGAACATATCGTTGATGCTTTAATGCAATGTTATGAAGAAAAGCTTGAATTGGAAGTTTCTATCCCTAGAAAACTTTATGATGAGTGGGAACCTACTATTAAAATTAAAATTAAGGATCATGAATGCTATGCTTTGTGTGATTTGGGTGCTAGTGTTTCCACGATTCCTAAAACTTTGTGTGATTTGCTAGGTTTTCGTGAATTTGATGATTGTTCTTTAAACTTGCACCTTGCGGATTCGACCATTAAGAAACCTATGGGAAGAATTAATGATGTTATTATTGTTGCAAATAGGAATTATGTGCCCGTAGATTTCATTGTCCTTGATATAGATTGCAATCCTTCATGTCCTATTATTCTTGGTAGACCTTTCCTTAGAACGATTGGTGCAATTATTGATATGAAGGAAGGAAATATTAGATTCCAATTTCCGTTAAGGAAAGGCATGGAACACTTTCCTAGAAAGAAAATTAAATTACCTTATGAATCTATCATGAGAGCCACTTATGGATTGCATGCCAAAGATGGCAATACCTAGATCTATTCTTGCCTTTGTGCCTAGCTAGGGGCGTTAAACGATAGCGGTTGTTGGGAGGCAACCCAATTTTATTTTTGTTTCTTGCTTTTTGGTTCTGTTTAGGCATAAATAATCCATATAGCTTCTGGTTAGATGTGTTTTTGTGTTTTATTTAGTGTTTGTGCCAAGTAGAACCTTTGGGAAGACTTGGGTGAAGTCTTTTTGATCTTGCTGTAAAAAACAGAAACTTTAGCGCTCACGAGATTAGCTACAACCTTTTACTGGAGAGTGCTATTTAGTTGATTCTTTTTGCAGATGATTAATAGATAAATTCCTCACGTACATAAATTTATTTTAGAATTTTTGGAGTTCCAGAAGTTTGCTTTAGGTACAGATTACTACATACTGTTCTGTTTTTGACAGATTCTGTTTTTCGTGTGTTGTTTGCTTGTTTTGATGAATCTGTGGCTAGTAATGGAGTTTATGAACCATAGAGAAGTTGGAATACATTAGGTTTAACACCAATATAAATAAAGAATGAGTTCATTACAGTACCTTGAAGTGGTGTTTTGTTTTCTTTCGCTAACGGAGCTCACGAGATTTTCTGTTAAGTTTTGTGTTGTGAAGTTTTCAAGTTTTGAATAAGGATTTGATGGATTATGGAACAAGGAGTGGCAAGAGCCTAAGCTTGGGGATGCCCAAGGCACCCCAAGGTAAAATCCAAGGAAACCAAAAAGCCTAAGCTTGGGGATGCCCCGGAAGGCATCCCCTCTTTTGTCTTCGTCCATCGGTAACTTTACTTGGAGCTATATTTTTATTCACCACATGATATGTGTTTTGCTTGGAGCGTCTTATATGATTTGAGTCTTTTATTTTTAGTTTACCACAATCATCCTTGCTGTACACACCTTTTGGGAGAGACACACATTAATCGGGATTTATTAGAATACTCTTTATGCCTCACTTATATCTTTTGAGTTAAACAATTTTACTCTAGTACTTCACTTATATCTTTTAGAGCACGGCGGTGGTTCTATTTTAAAGAAATAATTGATCTCTCATGCTTCACTTATATTATTTTGAGAGTCCTTTAGAACAGCATGGTAATTTGCTTTGGTTATAAAATTAGTCCTAATATGATAGGCATCCAAGATAAAAACTTTAAAGTGCGTTGAATACTAAGAGAAGTTTGATACTTGATGATTGTTTTGAGATATGGAGATAGTGATATTAAAGTTGAGCTAGTTGAGTAGTTGTGAATTTGAGAAATACTTGTGTTGAAGTTTGCAAGTCGGGGGGGGGGGGGGGGGGGGGGGGGGGGGGGGGGGGGGGGGGGGGGGGGGGGGGGGGGGGGGGGGGGGGGGGGGGGGGGGGGGGGGGGGGGGGGGGGGGGGGGGGGGGGGGGGGGGGGGGGGGGGGGGGGGGGGGGGGGGGGGGGGGGGGGGGGGGGGGGGGGGGGGGGGGGGGGGGGGGGGGGGGGGGGGGGGGGGGGGGGGGGGGGGGGGGGGGGGGGGGGGGGGGGGGGGGGGGGGGGGGGGGGGGGGGGGGGGGGGGGGGGGGGGGGGGGGGGGGGGGGGGGGGGGGGGGGGGGGGGGGGGGGGGGGGGGGGGGGGGGGGGGGGGGGGGGGGGGGGGGGGGGGGGGGGGGGGGGGGGGGGGGGGGGGGGGGGGGGGGGGGGGGGGGGGGGGGGGGGGGGGGGGGGGGGGGGGGGGGGGGGGGGGGGGGGGGGGGGGGGGGGGGGGGGGGGGGGGGGGGGGGGGGGGGGGGGGGGGGGGGGGGGGGGGGGGGGGGGGGGGGGGGGGGGGGGGGGGGGGGGGGGGGGGGGGGGGGGGGGGGGGGGGGGGGGGGGGGGGGGGGGGGGGGGGGGGGGGGGGGGGGGGGGGGGGGGGGGGGGGGGGGGGGGGGGGGGGGGGGGGGGGGGGGGGGGGGGGGGGGGGGGGGGGGGGGGGGGGGGGGGGGGGGGGGGGGGGGGGGGGGGGGGGGGGGGGGGGGGGGGGGGGGGGGGGGGGGGGGGGGGGGGGGGGGGGGGGGGGGGGGGGGGGGGGGGGGGGGGGGGGGGGGGGGGGGGGGGGGGGGGGGGGGGGGGGGGGGGGGGGGGGGGGGGGGGGGGGGGGGGGGGGGGGGGGGGGGGGGGGGGGGGGGGGGGGGGGGGGGGGGGGGGGGGGGGGGGGGGGGGGGGGGGGGGGGGGGGGGGGGGGGGGGGGGGGGGGGGGGGGGGGGGGGGGGGGGGGGGGGGGGGGGGGGGGGGGGGGGGGGGGGGGGGGGGGGGGGGGGGGGGGGGGGGGGGGGGGGGGGGGGGGGGGGGGGGGGGGGGGGGGGGGGGGGGGGGGGGGGGGGGGGGGGGGGGGGGGGGGGGGGGGGGGGGGGGGGGGGGGGGGGGGGGGGGGGGGGGGGGGGGGGGGGGGGGGGGGGGGGGGGGGGGGGGGGGGGGGGGGGGGGGGGGGGGGGGGGGGGGGGGGGGGGGGGGGGGGGGGGGGGGGGGGGGGGGGGGGGGGGGGGGGGGGGGGGGGGGGGGGGGGGGGGGGGGGGGGGGGGGGGGGGGGGGGGGGGGGGGGGGGGGGGGGGGGGGGGGGGGGGGGGGGGGGGGGGGGGGGGGGGGGGGGGGGGGGGGGGGGGGGGGGGGGGGGGGGGGGGGGGGGGGGGGGGGGGGGGGGGGGGGGGGGGGGGGGGGGGGGGGGGGGGGGGGGGGGGGGGGGGGGGGGGGGGGGGGGGGGGGGGGGGGGGGGGGGGGGGGGGGGGGGGGGGGGGGGGGGGGGGGGGGGGGGGGGGGGGGGGGGGGGGGGGGGGGGGGGGGGGGGGGGGGGGGGGGGGGGGGGGGGGGGGGGGGGGGGGGGGGGGGGGGGGGGGGGGGGGGGGGGGGGGGGGGGGGGGGGGGGGGGGGGGGGGGGGGGGGGGGGGGGGGGGGGGGGGGGGGGGGGGGGGGGGGGGGGGGGGGGGGGGGGGGGGGGGGGGGGGGGGGGGGGGGGGGGGGGGGGGGGGGGGGGGGGGGGGGGGGGGGGGGGGGGGGGGGGGGGGGGGGGGGGGGGGGGGGGGGGGGGGGGGGGGGGGGGGGGGGGGGGGGGGGGGGGGGGGGGGGGGGGGGGGGGGGGGGGGGGGGGGGGGGGGGGGGGGGGGGGGGGGGGGGGGGGGGGGGGGGGGGGGGGGGGGGGGGGGGGGGGGGGGGGGGGGGGGGGGGGGGGGGGGGGGGGGGGGGGGGGGGGGGGGGGGGGGGGGGGGGGGGGGGGGGGGGGGGGGGGGGGGGGGGGGGGGGGGGGGGGGGGGGGGGGGGGGGGGGGGGGGGGGGGGGGGGGGGGGGGGGGGGGGGGGGGGGGGGGGGGGGGGGGGGGGGGGGGGGGGGGGGGGGGGGGGGGGGGGGGGGGGGGGGGGGGGGGGGGGGGGGGGGGGGGGGGGGGGGGGGGGGGGGGGGGGGGGGGGGGGGGGGGGGGGGGGGGGGGGGGGGGGGGGGGGGGGGGGGGGGGGGGGGGGGGGGGGGGGGGGGGGGGGGGGGGGGGGGGGGGGGGGGGGGGGGGGGGGGGGGGGGGGGGGGGGGGGGGGGGGGGGGGGGGGGGGGGGGGGGGGGGGGGGGGGGGGGGGGGGGGGGGGGGGGGGGGGGGGGGGGGGGGGGGGGGGGGGGGGGGGGGGGGGGGGGGGGGGGGGGGGGGGGGGGGGGGGGGGGGGGGGGGGGGGGGGGGGGGGGGGGGGGGGGGGGGGGGGGGGGGGGGGGGGGGGGGGGGGGGGGGGGGGGGGGGGGGGGGGGGGGGGGGGGGGGGGGGGGGGTCCTTAGAACGGTTGGTGCAATTATTCATATGAAGGAAGGGAATATTAGATTTCAATTTACATTAAAAAGGGCATGGAACACTTCCCTAGAAAGAAAATTAAAATACCATTTGAATCTATCATGAGAGCCACTTATGCATTGCCTACCAAAGATGGCAATACCTAGATCTATTCTTGCTTGTTATGCCTAGCTAGGGGCGTTAAATGATAGCGCTTGTTGGGAGGCAACCCAATTTTATTCCTTGCTTTTTGCTCCTGTTTATTAATAAATAAATTATCTAGCCTCTGTTTTGGTTGTGTTTTTTGTGTTTAATTAGTGTTTGTGCCAAGTAGAACCGTTGGGAAGACTTGGGGAAAGTCTTGTTGAACTTGCTGTAAAAAACAGAAACTTTAGTGCTCACGAGAACTGATGTCATTTTAATTTGGAAAGTGATATTTAGTTAATTATTTTTTCAGATGATTAATAGATAAATTCCTCATCAGATAAGATCCAGGAGACTTGGACCCTCCGTCAAAAAAGCCACGAGGTGGTCACGAGGGTGGAGGGCGCCCCCCCTAGGGCGCGCCCCCTGCCTCGTGGGCCCCTCGAAGCTCCACCGACGTACTTCTTCCTCCCATATATATTCACGTATCCCCAAACGATCAGAAGGGGAGCCAAAAACCTAATTCCACCCCCGCAACTTTCTGTATCCACGAGATCCTATCTTGGGGCCTGTTCCGGAGCTCCGCCGGAGGGGGCATCGATCACGGAGGGATTCTACATCATCATCCATGCCCCTCCGATGAAGTGTGAGTAGTTTACTTCAGACCTACGGGTCCATAGCTAGTAGCTAGATGGCTTCTTCTCTCTTTTTGGATCTCAATACAATGTTCTCCCCCTCTCTTGTGGAGATCTATTCTATGTAATCTTCTTTTTGCGGTGTGTTTGTTGAGATCGATGAATTGTGGGTTTATGATCCAGTCTATCTATGAATAATATTTGAATCTTCTCTGAATTCTTTTATGTATGATTGGTTATCTTTGCAAGTCTCTTCGAATTATCAGTTTGGTTTGGCCTACTAGATTGGTTGTTCTTGCCATTGGAGAAGTGCTTAGCTTTGGGTTCAATCTTGCGGTGTCCTTTCCCAGTGATAGAAGGGGCAGCAAGGCATGTATTGTATTGTTGCCATCGAGGATAACAAGATTGGGTTTTTATCATATTGCATGAAACTATCCCTCTACATCATGTCATCTTGCTTGGGGGGGGGGGGGGGGGGGGGGGGGGGGGGGGGGGGGGGGGGGGGGGGGGGGGGGGGGGGGGGGGGGGGGGGGGGGGGGGGGGGGGGGGGGGGGGGGGGGGGGGGGGGGGGGGGGGGGGGGGGGGGGGGGGGGGGGGGGGGGGGGGGGGGGGGGGGGGGGGGGGGGGGGGGGGGGGGGGGGGGGGGGGGGGGGGGGGGGGGGGGGGGGGGGGGGGGGGGGGGGGGGGGGGGGGGGGGGGGGGGGGGGGGGGGGGGGGGGGGGGGGGGGGGGGGGGGGGGGGGGGGGGGGGGGGGGGGGGGGGGGGGGGGGGGGGGGGGGGGGGGGGGGGGGGGGGGGGGGGGGGGGGGGGGGGGGGGGGGGGGGGGGGGGGGGGGGGGGGGGGGGGGGGGGGGGGGGGGGGGGGGGGGGGGGGGGGGGGGGGGGGGGGGGGGGGGGGGGGGGGGGGGGGGGGGGGGGGGGGGGGGGGGGGGGGGGGGGGGGGGGGGGGGGGGGGGGGGGGGGGGGGGGGGGGGGGGGGGGGGGGGGGGGGCTCCACCTGACAGCGGGGACCCACCGGACGGGCCACCGTATTTCACGAAAAAATGTTTCCCCCTGACTGCTGGGACCCACCAGCTACATCTTCGCACGCAAGGAAGTGAGTTCGGGCAAAAAAAATGATTCGCCCCCTGACTGCTGGGACCCACCAGCTACATCTTCGCAGGCAAGGAAGTGCCTGACAGTCGGGACCCACCTGGTCGAAGTGTACGTAGCGTTGTCATTCTGGTCACGAACGTGTATGTACATACTGGTCGATGTAGAGGCGCGCACGTGTCGTAGTAGAGGCGCGCACGTAGCATGTACACGTACGTACAGCGGCCAGGGTGCAAGAAAGAAAATACGGCCATGTACGTACATACGGGCAGGGTCTCGAACGCCAACTCGTGCATACGTACGGCCAGGGCTCGTGTACATGGCTGGGTCGGAACGAAGAAACTGCATCGTCGTCGTGTTCATGGGAAGCCAACCGGCTGGGTCGGAACGGAACGCGTCGTCGTGTTCATCGGGAGGGCTTGGACGGAACAGCCGATGGAAACGGGGCCTGGCGTACCGCAGAACGGAGGAAACGACCTTGTGTTCGACCGGCCACGTTCGAAATGGGATCCTGTTCATCGGGAGGGGTCTGGCGTACCGCAAAATGGAGGAAACAGACCTCCTACGGTCGAAATGGGGGTCCTGTTGATCGGGAGGGGTGTGGCGTACCGCAAAACGGAGGAAACAGACTTGTGTTGGAGCGCTACGGTCGAAATGGGGGTCCTGTTCATCGGGAGGGGTGTGGCATACCGCAAAACGGGACTCCATGGGATACTGTTCATCTCCATCGTCGACCCCATCCAGCCTCCACGGGCTACTGTTCATCCACCGTCGACCTCCTCCAGCCTCCACCTGCGACTGTTCATCCATGGGCTCCTGTTCATCTAGCCTCCACCGCGCGCTACTCCATCGGCTACTGTTCAACCAGCCCTCTCCACGGGCTCCTGCTCAACCACCCCTCCACGGGCTACTGTTCATCCTGCCCTCCACCGTCTACTGTTCATCCTGCCCTACATGGGGTGGTCCTGTTCATCCAGCCCTCCACGGGGTCCTGTTCATCCAGCCCCAACTGGCTCGATCGATCGGGGTACTGTTCATCCAGAGGCAACACCACGGGGTCCTGTTCATCCACCCCCACCAGGAACTGTTCATCCAAACCCCCCCCGCAACGCTCACTGTTCATCCAGAGGCAGCATCGATCGGCTTCAGT